>CDEZ01021617.1:0-16987 GCA_000826365.1 Acanthamoeba royreba | reverse complement strand
CGTGCACACTACCTATGGCCTCATCCTCTCTGACTCACTCTCGGCGTCAAGCCAGCGCGCTCTTTGCTCCCTCATGGCCAATTCGGCCCCTCTGGCGGACGGCTACCAGGCGAGGCGGCAGGCTGCACTCAACCAGTCCTACCGTGACCAGCACGAAGAGAGACACGCGAAACAGCTGCGGTCAGGTGGTAAGCGACTATCACGAGCCCGAGCGGTCTCTTCTTCGGAGCTGGAACACCGGAAAAGGCCGTTGAGCAGTGGCAGAGGTACAGCTCGTCAGATCTGGGCCGCGCGACTCACTTCGGCATTGGAGTGAGGACAGCAGGATTCTTGAGGAACAGCATCCAGGCCAACATGCTGCTCTCCATGGTCACTGTCAAGTCCGTATGCCGCTGCTGAACTGGATGCTGATGCGTTCTCGCTCAAGATGAGCTTTAGTGGTCTTCATTGAGCTCTGGAGCCCTAAATTGCATTACTATGGGAGGAAGCAAAGGTGATCATCACCTTCTGCAATGGTATTGGCATGAAGAAAATGGAACATTTATAAACGATTGTTGGCTACACCAACAGCAAGCCAAACAAGAGCTGTGAGCTGTTCTTCTTTCTCAGCCCAGAAACCATGTAATGCTTGCAGTGGTTGCTCTGCTCGCCCAAAGCCCAGCTCAACACATGCATGAACCTCATGAATCGCCTTGTTGGAGTCCATCCAGAGGCACACATCCTTCAGAGGGCCCTTGAGCTGTAATGGAGCTACTGTGCACTTCCAGTCACCAAGGTTGCCAAGATGGACATGAGTCTCTGCCCACCTCCAAAAGCAAAGGTGAAGAAGCTTGATGTTGTGGTGAAGAGTTTTGGCATTGCTACACAGCCATTCCTTCATCTTGGCATACAAATGAATGTAGTCCATGTTAGAAATGTCCTTGTAAAGAGCAAGGTAAATGTAGTTGTGCAGAAATGCATGATAGTGATGAAGGCCCCATAATGGGATGTTTTCCTTCCTGGCAAATGAAAGAATGTTAGACACTACCTGTAGAGATAGGGCCTGCTGCATAGTGTAGGCTATGTTGTCAAAGGTGAGGAACATTGCAAGAAAACGTTGTTTGTTTTTATTTATTGCACACAATAAAATACCATAATAGTTTATTGCTCTAGCAGTGACATTTTGTCCACACTCCAGACCTCATTAATAACAGAGATTTAAGAAACAATGTTGAAGATCACCCATCCCTAATATCACCATCATTCTTGGTGAAGTTTTATAGCATGTCCTTCTCTCCAATTTTAAACCAATACCCAGTATGGACAACAACCAAGTCAGTCAACTTAAGGTTTAAAATGGGACACATCATATACAACTCATCTACTCTATCCTTAGCATTCTTCTCATGCTTTTTATTTACATCAATCAAATTATGAACCTCATTAAAAAGGGGCTTAAAATCTATTAACTTTAATACAGGCAATGCTTAAATGAGTGTGTCCACAAGCATTTCATTAATAAACCAATAATCAATTTTAATCAGCCCTTTTGCTACATTATCAGCAATATACAAATGACACACACTTAAATGCTTAAAGTTAGAAGAATCTGGTTTGCTTGGGGTATCACCCTCTCAATCATTCCTCTTGCTCCACCACTGCAAGAACACTCTGGTTGTCACATTGTAGTTGGATTGAAAGAGGTGGGATTCATAGGAGTTTGAAGAGACATCATAGATAAAGGGCTTGCATAGTCACTTGTGATAAAGTGTGTAACTCAGCCTTGCTGGTATTGTCATGGTGTTCTATTTCTTCAATGCCCAGGCAATCAGCCCATCACCAAGCAGGAAGAGGTGTCTAGATATGGATTTGCAATCAGTGATGTTGCTGGCCCAATCTGCATCTGAGTATTCAATTGATGTAAGCTCAAGCTGTGATCCTCATAGTGCTTTCTTTCATGTGTTATGGTATAATGTATGATCCCTTGTAGATATTGTAGGAGATGCTTCCAGTGAGTCAAATTCCACCCATTCAGGAAATGGCAGTGGTATGCACTGTAGCTGATGTTTCATCCAGTGCACATGATGTAAAGCAGGCCATTGACTTTTTTGTGATATGGATATTTGAGATCATCTTTCACTGTCTCTTTGAGGGATTTGAGCTGTAGCCCTGGCATAATTGAATCTGCATGAGCTTGCAATCTTTAATGTTCACCTTCTTGAGCAGACTGCAGAAATGACCATTTTGCTGTAGGCAAAGTATTCCTTGGCTGTGATGGCATAGTATTTCTATTTCCAGGATTTAAGTAGGTTCTCTCAAGTCTTTCATGAGGAAGTGTTTCTTCAAGATTTGCTTGGTGTCATTCAGAAGTCCTGGATGAATGATGAAAATGATGTTGTTCACATAGAAGGCAAGAATGACCACGTTTTCACTATTTGTCCACTTGACATAGACACATGAATCAGTGTCAAGAGCTTGATATTCTTGCTTCTTGAAGTGCATGTCAATCATTTGGTTTCAGACCATTGAGGCTTGGTTTAGCTCATACAGGCTCTTTTGAAGTTGCCATACCTTGTGAGGGTATTTGGGGTCAACATATCCTTTTGATTATTGAACATAGAATTCCTCATTGATTGTCACCTGAAGAAAGGCCAACTTCACATTCATTTGATGTATTTTGAGATCCAGCATTGTTGCATAAGTATGAAACAAAATTTCTCATAGTGAAGAACCAGTGTGTATGTGTCAAATACATCTACTTCTTTCTTTCCCCCTAGTTAACAACTCACTTCTTCCCCTTGGCTCACATTGGCTTTGAATTGTTCAGGGGAGCCATCTGCTCTCATCTTCAGCTTGAAGACTGTCTTCATTGAGCAGAGTCTTTCTTCTGAGTGGTAGTTTGACAAGTTCATATGTTGATTTGCCTTGAGTGCATCATGCTTCTCTTGCACTGCCTTTAGTCAATGCTCTGCTTATGGCAATTCTCTGGCTTTTTGAAAGGTGGTGGAAGTCACAACCACATTCTTGATGGCTGCCATCACATGTGCTGTGTAAGTTTTGATAAACTGGACTTGCTTTTTGATCTGGCAAGGCTGTCAATTCGTGACCATAAGAGGGGGAATCTTTCTACTCTCTTTCTTTTCTCTTGTACCATTCTCACCCTGTCACAGGAAATAAAAGAGGATTAATTTTGTTTTGTCCATTCTCCCCTTCATCATGTGATAAGGGCAGATCATAAGCTAATTATGACTCTGTCAATGCTTGTCAAAGTGTGTCTTCTGCCATTATACATCACTTCTGATGCAGTCTTGTCCTTTTCTGCTGAAGGTTTGTCATGCATGTCACTTGATGTAACAATAGATGAACCTTCTAAGGCAGGATCACCACATGTTTCATCCAATGTGATAGTGTTGTTATTCCTGCTTGCCACTGTAGTAGACTTATTGTGGGCTTGTAGCAAGTCACCTTTTGGCCTTAAGAATGTTATGCTCCTGGACTCTGTTATCATTCAAGTCTTAGATATCAACAGCCAATGGTGTGATGATTCTCATGCAGGTTCTACATACCACATCAAGTGAGCTGTATCTCCAAGCTTGTTTTTTAACTGCTTGAGGACAGGCATATATCTTCTATCTTTGAAAGCACATAGATGAAATTGTCATGGTTGCTTGTCATACCATGCTTGGTAGTGCAAGACATCATTGTTAGTTTTGGTAGATGCATAGTTAATGAGTTGAGTGGCATACATGAATGCTTTTGCCCATAGAGAGTCTGGTACACTGATACATGACATGCACCATGTTCATCATCACAATGTGTCCTGCCCTCTTGGCTACTCCATTGTACTGGAGCAAGCACTTTATCTCAGCTTCAAAGTTTTCACTTTTGTTCCTTTCATGGTCCTTCACTGATGACATGTTGGTCTAATGAGTAGGTTTCACAGTGAAATCCTTTATTAGTTGCTTTGTCTTGTCTGGGTGTTGGGTTGGTCAAGGCTCATGCCTTGTGATGATTGACCATACATCTTTGATAATGCATTTTGATCTGAATCATTTGTCTCAGCTATCAAAGTCTTGTCTGTCACAAAATGTAATGATCCTTCCATGTCAGAGTGTGTGACACATAAATTGTGAGAAAAGAAATGAAGGGTTGGGATTTGTAAAAAATAAGTCACTATTTAAGTGTCATTCAGGTAAACTTGCACTTTTGGTGTTCACCAGTTCTTCATCTGGTTCTATTAGTTCATCTGGCTTCATGTATGGCTACAGCTTCATCATCTGCCCTTTTCATCTGCACTTGCAGTCATCCTAGTTTTCATGTATTCAGACGCTTTTTCCGGCGAAACTCGAAATGATCATTGAAAAATTCAGAACTCTTTCGATTTTCCAAACTTTTCATCCTGGTTTGTCCTTTCGTTGTCAAATTCAATCAGCACCAGCGTTTTCACCAGAAAAGGAAGGAGATGCCAAAGAAGCTCTTTGATGACTTTGGCCGAATGTCACTACTAAGATAAATATATCGATTGTACAAAAGAAAAAAAGAATGAGGATAATACAAACGTCTTTGAAGCTTACTGCTTTGTGATTGCGTCGATCATTTTCTTGATGGCCACCATCTGAGCCCCAAGCTTGCTCGCGTATGCCGTTCCAGTGTAACCCCACCTACGAAAAATGCAGGTGAGGTGGGAGCCACAACCTAATGAAGAAATAAGTTCTTTGGTACCAGTCCCAGCAGGCCTTTGGGTTGTATGGAATGTATGGTGACGCGATGACTTGCGGATAGAGGATGATAAGCTGATGCAAGCCAAGTCAGTGGTAACTCAGCATTTTATCATTTCAGATCTACGTACATTGTTGGTCTCGGCCCATTCGTTAAGGCCAGAATGCGTGTAAAATGCATCCTTGATTGAGGCAATGTCCATCTCGCAGCCGTGGAATGCAATAACGAGCTTACATCCTGGAAAGATAGGTTCAATTCCAGTGTACCACTGCAGAAGGACAAAGAGGGACACGGTACGTGCGCCCTGCTGGCAGGAAGTGGGCACATAAACATAGCCTGTTTTACCCATTGAGATTGCTGATGGTGAGGCCGTGTACAGTCCCTGACTGAACGCAAGGATCTGGAAGAAGTCATCAGGCAATAGTTGATGGACATAGCAGGAAGTGATGAAGGATTACATTTGAAGTTTTCACTGAGGATGCGCGCGGCTTCAACTGTGTGTCAGGGTACATGTGGTGCAGCATGGCTCCGGAGGCGTCAAATCCACAGTTATTAATGAATGGTTCACCGAGATAGTCGCAACGTGATCCATATCTGCTCAGTGCATCAGTATCCATTCGCTTAATTATTTTGAATTTTGAGATGAAGGACCGTACCTGTCGGTGATCCAGGCATGCTCTGATGAGATGTTAGACACTAGCTTCACACCATCGTCGTCAGAGACGTAGTACTCATAAAACATCTTGGCCTTTTTCACCACACCTACAGATCTCATGAACGTGAGTCTCACACCATTACTATCAGCAATATACAAGAAGAGGTCACCATTCGCAACTACAGTGTCCTTGTGGCCAGAAAAAAGCCATACGCGAGCACTAGCCAGATGCGCTGGGCTATCAATCGAGCCAACTCCATAGGCATACGTGGTACCAGCCCTGGAGAAAAGGGCAAGTAAGCGGACACACTAGCAAGGCAGGGCAACATGTTCGCGACTCACCAAAGCAAGTTGAGGTCGATCAGATCTGGTACACTCATGCACGATGTGGTCGCAAGGAGAACGTTGTCCATTGCACCTGCGGCACCACACAGCTTCTAAGCTTTACCGCTCTATCAAGCACTCACACCGCACTACGTACACCAGTAGGGCGCACCGGCGATCACGCCAGCGGCAGTGATCGAGCGAGAAAAGGCAATGTGCATCTGGATGGCCTAATATATTTTGCAGCAGAGTCAGAACAAGTTTGAAATTTCGTAAAATCTTTACAAATACAATTAATTATTAAATAAATAATTATTCTTTTAACACGAAAGTAAATGATTACAAAAATCGAAAACGAAATACTTTCGTTTTGTGAGGTGACAGGGGGTTTTATCCGTACCATGGCGCCGCCAGCAGAGACGCCTACGACGGCTACGTTGTGAGGATCCACGTTGTATCCATCTACATCGCCCAAAAAAAAACATATTTTTGTGTAAGATGTGATGAACCGCTGAACTTGGCTGGGTCCTTTAAATAGGGCACGCACTCAGCTTTTGAGCACGCACGGGTTGGGAGCCACCACTGACCACCACCAGGACGATGAAGAGGAGGGCGTGCCCCACCATCTCCAACACTTGGCCGCGGCACCTCTGTGGTGCCATTGTCGGCTTTGTGTACTTGTTCTTCTTCGGCAATTTCAGACCCGATTTCATACCCCAACATAGGTCGCTATTTAGCGAATCTCCCGATGAGGAGCAACACTGCCACCTACATGTTGATGAGTCAGGAAGTCATGTAAAGGAAAGGAGAGAAAAGGGGTTTTGCTCAAGACGAATTGGTGCAGCCTGTGCATACATGTCGGGCACACAGAGGAATTGCAGGTACGAGTCATGTGACGTTGGCTTGAGGATAGACCCGTACATACGCTCGTGAAGGAAAATGAAGCACCATTTAATGGCGGCACCACGTGGTACATACAACATGTGTGGAAGGAGAGCCGGCACCCTACGGCCAACGTCCGCGTGATCCGGTGGCGGTCTTGATGCTAAGTTCGGCCTAATATAACTCTCAGGACAGCTAATTACCTCCGGAGAGGGCGTTCATCATATTCTTGATACCCGCCATTTGAAGTCCATCTTGAGTTGCGTAGTCCTCTCCAGTGTAGCCCCACCTTAAGGACGTGAGTACACTCATCAGAAACCTGGATGATAGATTCCAACTGAAAAAATGGGGTGAAGAGATACCAGTCCCAGCATCCCTTTGGATTGTAGGGATCTGTTGAGACGATTGCTTGAGGATAGAGCACGATCATCTGCACAGATGGTGTTTTAGTGATCACGAAAGATTGAGGAGTTCCAGTTCAACGCACGTTGTTGGTCTCAGCCCACTCATTTAGACCTGAGTGAACGTAGTACGCGTCTTTGATTGCTGGGATATCCATTTCACAGCCATGGAAGGCAATGATAAGCTTACACACTGTATTGCCAAGGTAAGCTAGGAAAAAGCCATTGGAATCTAAGGTTGAGGGGACGTACAAACGCCTTGTTGACATCCGGTAGGTACATAGACATAACCCGTATCTCCCATAGAAATAGATGAAGGAGGAACGGGAGTATAGAGGGCTTGGCTAAAGGGGAAAATCTGTAGCAATCAAGTTAGAATCCTGGTTTCTTGAGAGTGTGATAGACGTACATTGGAGGTGTTAATGGATTTGGCGCGAGGTTGGAACTGCATTTGAGAGTAGATATGTCGCAACATGGCACCTGAAGCATCAAAACCACAGTTGTTGATGAATGGCTCACCGAGATAGTCGCACGCATTGCCGTAACTGAGGGGAGGATAACGTGATTGTTAGATCCCTGTGAGTGCAAACATAATATGGGTACTCACTTATCGGTGATCCACGCATGCTCGGAGGAGATATTATTGACCATTGTTACAATAGATGAGTTGGTGACGTAATTCTGGTAATAAGCCACCGTCTTCTTGACCACACCTACAACAGAGTCCGGTGTTACTTGAACTTTCGGGGATACACACAAAAGAGTTAGGGATACCTGTATCAACGATAGTGTCCTTGCGGCCAGAGAAGAGCCATACTCGGGTACTCTGTAGGAACAGGGGATTGTCGATCGTCCCCGTTTCATACGCGTATGAAGTACCGGCCCTAGCAAGGAGACACAAGGTTAACTCGCTGTGCAATGATAGCAGGGCAGGATCCCATTGCTACCGTACCAGAGGACGGAGAGGTCGATCAGATCGGGTGTAGTCATGCACGAGGTCACAGCAACGTCGAGATCGCCCTGGGCGCCTGCCCACAGTACCAAACCACGATGAGCAGGTCAAAATCGGAGTTAGGATCTCGGGACGGGGAATCGTACACCAGTAAGGCACACCCGCGATGATGCCTGCGCCGCGCACGGTGCGCGAGAAGGCCACGCTCATCTGTACCGCCTGGCCAAGTTCACCACAGTTAGGAACTAGTGATACTGAACCCGACATACATCAATAAAAATACCATCGCTCCGCCAGCAGATATCCCCACTACAGCTGCATTGTACTTTTCCACGTTGTAGGGTTCTGATAATATTTTTTTCAAAAAAAATAATTAAAAAATAGAAAGGTTAGCTTCGAGGATGGAGGAACAAAGCCCTGGAGGCGGTACGCAGTTTCTGAGCGAGCGTAGACTGCACGGCGACCACAACCAGGAAGGCCAGCGCTATGACAACGCCACGACCAAGCGAGCCCTTGTGGTACATCATCCCCTCTGTCTCCTCTTCCTTCTACTCTTCCTGCTCTAGGTTTGCTATGCGCACTGCTGGAATTGCGAACATTCTTTGTTGCGCTGCTCCCGTTGGCATAATTAATTTGGTTATGAACGAAATCTGTTTCAGTTTCCTGAGATTTAGCACCCAAAAGGAATTTGAAATATTCGACTGTTCGAAAGCTGTTTCGAAAATTTGACTCCGGCCAATATGAAACATGTTTGCAACGGTAACTCGTTCGAACTGTATCACCAAAGGAACGAACCAGGGCAGCAGGCGATTTCAAATGGACAAAGGGGAGGGCGGGAATGTAGCATCTGCATCATTTGTTGCCAACAATGGGACCGGGCACGGTTCTACCTCGATGAAGAAGACGAGGATGATGAGCCGAAATGAGCAGCGCGCGCTCGACATCTTTCTACGATGGCATCAGGCCTCCCGCCCCTTCGATTTTGATCCACTTCTTCAGGGTGCCGAGAGTGCGCAACAGGATGCCCGTAACTTAATTTGCAACATGACGCGATCCGACCTGGCCCGATCCCTCGATCGCTTTATCGGGTCCTTTGGGAGCAACCACGCCCACCTGCGACCCATTATAGATGCCCTTCTCCGAGTCTACAATCGACACAATCGAGACGCCAACCTCGATTTTTGGCGACCACGCCTGTCCGATACGACCATCGTCTTTGATGCTGCACGACGAACATATGACGAGATGGCGGCAGCGGCTGGCGCTGCAGCGTCCGGAGGGTTGAGTTCGTCCTCGTCGGCGTGGTTGCTACCACCACTGACGGCTGCGGAGGTGGAGAGCCTCCTCCGCACTTGCCAGGCCACCACACTTGATGGACTCCGAGCGCGGTTTCATCTGTTCGTCGCACTGAATGCCCCAGCGTGGTTATCTTCGGTTCTGCGAGGACCATTGGCTAAGCCATCTTCTCCCTCTTCGTTGTCTTCTTCATCGACAACCTGCGCGACGATGCCGTCGACGGTCGATTCTGTTGGCTTAACTCCTCGCCATCTCGAGCGATTGGTATTTGTCAAACATTTCGATGAGGTGCTGCTGCGGTATGTGTACCGACTGGAACCGATGCCCGAGCGTGGAACCCAAAGTGAAGCACCGACGTGGGACGTCGAACTCTGGGAGGAAAAGGCAGGTGGAGTCGGGTGTCCCGTGCGTACACTGGATCAGTGTATAGCCTTGCTCTCACTGCCAACATCGTCGCCGGTGCCAGCGTCATCCATCCTGTCGAGCGCGATCTTCGCACAAATCCACCAAGCTGCGACAACGCTCATCAAAAAGAGATCAACAACAGTTAAGAGTGACCCCGCAGCAACATCATCCACACGAACTTCATCAGGTAGTGGCCTTCTGTAATGTAGTTGTAATACTTGACTCTAATACGATGTTACACGCAGGCACTAAGTCCACCAGCATGCTCCTACAGAGGAAAATGGTCGATATCGGCCCATGGCACCTCCAGATTTCCCCTGCGTGTCGAGGGCAACGCCTGCACATCACCGTACACAATGCCGAGAGCGATCGTACCCACCTGCTTGAGTCGTTCTCTTTACCTTCTCTGGATGAATCAGCCACACAATCGGAATCACTACAGGTAGCACACATCAAGCCAAATCTAGCAGGACAAGCTTGCTCACCTTGCGATTGATATTAGCTCATTCTCTCATCTCGAGAGGAGGCCGCGAAGACAGAAGATGTGCCCAACTCCCCTCTGGCGCATAAGCGCAAGCGCGTGGGGGTGCCAGAGTCAGCAGGACAAGATAGCAGTAAACGAATGAAGAAAGACACAGGATCGGCTGCGCTGACTTCACATGCTACAATTAACATGCTTCCCGACGAGGTTCTCCTGTATGTGTTCCGACATGTACGACTACTCTTCGTGCTCAACTTTGTCTACGGTGTGAACTGACATGAATATACATTTAGCTTGCGTTGGCAGATATATGTGTTGTTGCCCGTGTTTCCAAGCGCTGGCATGCTCTTCAGAACGAGGAATCATTGTGGCGTCACTTCTATGCAACGCAGTTTGGTGGTGGTGCTACTACTCCTGTGGTCACTGACCTGGACTCCTTAGTCACGACGACGATCGCGAGGACTACATTGCAACCTGATACCCAACCCTGGCGAACAGCCTACCTTCGATTACGCCTCAGTTTAGAGCATATCGAGAATCATCGACGTCATCGGATTGTGGAGTTGGCTTGCCACCAAGATTTGCCGCTTTTGCTGGAGCCTTTGCTGCGCGAGTGCCCGCGATTGCTGGCCACTAAGAACTGGCATTGTGGTGCGCTCAAAGAGCCCACTCTGCTGTGGTACGCCCTCATGCGGGAGGCATGGGATGTCGTGCCAATAGTCCTCCATCATGGGCCGTGGCTGGCGCTGGTACGTGGACGCAACATCCACTTCGAGACTCGCAAGTTGGGCGCGCGAGCTACCCCGCTGATGCACTGCGCGGCTCTATCCATGCACGACCCAGCGCGAGCTGAATCATTGGTGGCCCTTCTCATTGATACCGTCAAGGAGACACTCGGCTGTGGTCCGGCAAGCAACGCTTCTGATGAGCAACACGAATGCAGATCTTTGGCCGCGTACGTCAACACCCAGGATGACCATCTCCGCACTGCCCTCCATTACGCCACCTTTCACGGTGCCTCCGTCGGCCTGGTGCAACGCTTGCTGATCGCCGGAGCCGACGTCAATGTGGAAGATATTCACCACTCGACCCCACTCGACTACGCCCTGAAAGCCCAGGCCGATCCATCAGTAGTCAATCTCCTCACGCAGCGCCAGAGCACTCGTGTCTGAGTTAGCTGTGGCCGGTTTGTGAAAATTCTAAACGATTATAAAAATTTTGAAATTTCCCCGCCAAAATTTTCGCGCCAAAACTAACGGCAAGCTTCAACCAATTGTCCTACATCTGGATACAGGTAGCACGACGCCAGCAACCTCATTGCCGAGTCTCCCCATCTTGGAGAAGGAGGAGTCGAGCGAGGGGAAGGCCCATTCATTCATTCAATCATGAGCAAGAAGGAGAAGACCGTCGATTCGAAGGAGGAGAAGGGGACATTTGGGCGCATTGAGTATCTGCATCCCAACAATGCGTTCCTCACTGATGCCCTCTCTCCCGACTTTGATTTTCTCACCTTTGGCCGGTACACACTCGTGTTTTGTTTTTTTTTGTTTTTTCTATGAACGTTTTGATTTCACAAATAAACTACTAAATAATAAAATAATAAAAATGATAAAATAATAAATATATATATTGAAATATTTCTTACACACACCAGAGACCAAAAGTGCGACATTGTGCTGGAATGCCCGCAAGTGGCGGCCGTGCAGGCCAAGGTCTACCTGCAGCAGAACGAGGTACGTAGCACCGAGCTAGCCATCCTCATGGGTTCTGCTTCTCTCCTAACGTCCATGTGCTGTATGTGCTTGATGAATGCCAGGTATGGATAAGCGATGTAGGTGCTACGACGTCGGAGCCCAATCTCACGCTCGTCAACAAAGTCAAGCTCGGAACAAACCCGCAGCGGCTGCAGCCCAACGATGAGATTGAGATCTACGGACGCTGTTTTCGCTTTGGTAAAGAGGCTGCCTCTTTCCTCTTCATGTTCGTGGACAGTGATAACATTGTGTGCGCAGTGACCGACAAGGAATGCCTCGACGTGGATGCATCGGTGGAACCTGTTCCTGTTCAGGCCGTTTCACCACCCTTGCCAACGCAATCCATCCGTCCTGTCGAAGCGAGCAGACCTCCGAAACTAGACACCTTGGATCAGCTGATTGAACGGATAAAAACCGTAAAGGGTGAGGTACGTACACAGATTGTTGCCTCGTGTCTTCTAGGCCTCTTGTAGGTTGTGGACCAAGACTTACATTTAATTAAACAGGACTACTTTGATGCGGTGTTCGAGCAATGGCGTAATCTGCCGCAGCAAGGTGATTTACCACCTCAGCGCAAAGACTATGACTGGTTCCTCAGTTCTGATCTACCGCAGACCGAGGTATTCTCTTTCTGATTCCACTTTCAGTCTTTCGTACAATCGTGATCTAACCTGAGCATGAATGTAGGTTTTCGTCTACGAGCACCCAGTGACAGGGGCACTAGGCGTTTACCTGCCGCTGGGTACCTTCTTACCTAAACCGCAGGCTCCAAAGCCCAAGCGAGTTGCGCGGCGACGAAACAAAAGCTCGGAAGCTGTGGTGGTTCCGCAGCTGGAAGAGGAAGCTGAAGAGATCGAGAAAGAAGAGGAGAGACCAAAGCCAAAGGATAAGAAGGAGAAGCGGAAGGCCCCGCTACAGAAGATTTCCGAGGATGAGGAAGCTCCGATCACGGAGCACGTCGAAGAGGATGAAGCAAACGTCGAGTTGGGGAAGAAGACGAAGAGGAGTGTGGTAGCCGTCAGAAATAAGCGCACAACGGCAAGCAAAGGGAAACTCAACACGAAAGCCACAAAGAAGTCGGGGGAGGACACTAAACGTAACGTGAAAAGCGAAGAGGAAGAGCAAGAGAACAAGGAAGAGGAAGAGGAAGAGGAAAAGCCGAAGCAGAGAGTCAGGAAGCCTGCCGCACAAGTGTACTCTCGAAAAGCGAATCGGACATCAAAACGGGCCATCGTAGCTCAAGTTGAAGAACACGCTGATGAAGAGGACGAAAGTCCAGAGCCCGATAATGCAGTAATCGAAGAGCCTCCTGATTATAAGTTCAACGAGGAGGAAGAGCAAGAGGAAGAGATGAAGACGACGAAGAAGACGGCGAAGAAGGCTTCAAGTTCACGACCAGCAAAGAGAACCGCTAAAAGAGTACAGAAGGCAAGTAAAAAAGAGGAGGATGACAATGATGATGACTACAAAGAAGATGAGGAAGAGAGCATCAATATCACCGACCTTGATGATGAGGATGATGAAGCTAAGCCGGTAGATGAAGAGGAGAAGGAGGAGGGAGAGGATGAGGAAGCATCAAAGCGAAAAACCAACGCACGAAGAGGACAACCGCGGGCGAAGGCCACAGCGAAGGCCAAAGCTAAGGCCACAGTGAAGACCAATGCAGAGCCATCCAGGCAACGCACCACCCGAAGTGCCGCTACGCGTTCAGGAAGATCGGTGCGTTACCTGTCTTACCTAACCGTCAGATGCACAGCTAAAGGACATTCTATCTCGTCTGCAGGATGCGGCAACCTTCAGGGAGATCAAAAATGCAGGAAAGCTTGTAGATCCCTTCTCCCCGACCAAGAGCATCAAGTACGATAGAATCCTCCTTGATGTGAATGAGTGCAGTCCTTCTCACTTATGCGGTGGGTGAAAGGAAAAATTTCAAGGACGTCTACAAGCAGCAAAAGGAGATGGGAATAACGACGCCCAAAGGAGTGGCGACCCGTCAACGTGTACGAACTACTACGACGACCCAAGATGAGGTCCAAGACGACGAGGATCCTGTTCCCTCGGCGGACACTGACACTCCCGTCAGACCGGCCAAGAAGCTGGCTAAGCGACTCATTTACTAACTCAGGAATGTTGTTCAAAAGAGTAACTAAAAATGAAAAGAGGAAACGCTTGCACCAACACATGCTCAATGGGCCGTCGCTCGTTTGAGGCCATTTGGATATTACAGTGGGCGCAGCCAACATACCAAGCAGCGGAAGAGAGTCTGGCACTTACACTGAGTGTCGGAGATATGGCTTCCGTGTTGGCCCCTCGTAAGCTCTGTCATCAATATCCGAACCATATATCTTCCACAGACGCACTCGTAGGTGACAGTGATCAGAGGCCTGCACGTGACTCTTCACGAAGCCCGTCATCGGCACTCCGAAACCCAAGTGAGTCGCTCAGGACAGAGCATATGAGTTGTAGACGGTGCGCCCCACTCCAGACCCCCTGCAAGCTGGCTAACTCAGTTGTTCACACTGGGTGTCAGATAAAGATAGGACAGAAGGCCATGCTACAGAACTTCACCAAGAATTGATGGGTGAACTGCAACATTCGTCTCGTATGCTCTAGCAGTTGCGCCGCGATTAAGCTTGTGACAGTCATATTGAAGGAATCGCTGGAGCATTAGCCGGATAACAGGACGGGAGGATCCGACGGGTTGAACCTGTCAAAGGATCGCCACTTGATTTGGGCGACCTCACCAGGCACTGCAAAACTGATCAAGAAACTGCGTAAGGTTTCGGCTGCACATGGCCATAAGTAAGACACGTATGTACCAGTCTTGCGTCGATTGGTTCCACACTTGGGTGAACATCGCCATGCCTCCTTTGCCGTCTCTAGTGTACGTTTCGTACTTGAGCTGCGTTTGTAGTATGCCCTGCTTAACGATCACTAGAGATTTGCGGTGACTGAAGCCGTTTTCTTGAACAGCGCCACACAGGACTGCCTTGACGGCACATTCTTCTTCAGGCTTGAGTGCAGCGGCTCGCTGCTTCATCCGCTCCACCAAAGGAAGGCCTCTGTACCAGCCTGGTGCATTCGCGTAAGTGAGTGTGCCATGAACATCACGCGGAAGGAGAGGGGCTACCTATAAAGTCGTATGACCACAAGTTGCACCCTAGAGCTGAGATGGGCACGAAAGAGATGTCTTGACCGTTGCACACTGTTTCACTGAGTTCAAGAACTGAATGTAAATGCACAGATGAAGGGGATGAAGGTGGAGCATTGTACCATGCTCCCTTCAGACGGGACACAACGTGTTCCCATCGCTGTTGTGGGTGTTCAAACAGATCCAACTTGTTGATGGCCACCACAATAGCATGCACCAAGGGAATGGCCGATTTGATAGCATTCACAGAGTAGGAAAAGCCAGCCTGAAACCGAGAATGGCATCAACGTGTATCGCAAGTTTGGAGTAGCCACATAGAGTGTACCTCGAACTCATTACGTTCAGCGCTCACTACGACTAGTGCGCAATCTCCCATGTTCAATTGCTGTTGGCGACGCAACAGGGAGAGTTACTAACGCAATCCACAGATGATCCTCGGTAGTACCCGTACGCAGTGGTCATCAGATCCGAACCCAGCTTGAGTTCTGTCCTTAGTAGCGGGAGTACACTCGTTGGATGTATCGTACAAGTCGTACTGGTATTGATGATAAATATCATGACTCTCATCATGCAGGTCAACACGGCTTTGTGAGATGAAACCGAATCGTATGCCTCCTGCTTCCATCGGTTCAGTGATGACAGCTGATCAAACAAGTTTAGAGAGCATGAGTATAACATTGCCTTTGGGTATGTACCACAGGGCTCTCTGTAGCAAGGTATCTTCTCAACCAAATCGACGTATGCGTAGCCTGGTATCGTCCATCCATGCGCAGTGCTCTTATGGCGGGCCTGCTCCAAATCTGGAGGGTGGTCTTGAGATCAGTCAAAGCCTTTGATGGTAAAACACCAGGTCAACGGCTTCCTCCGCACCTCTCTGAGTCAGCACTCCGAAGTGCAGGGCCAACTGGCTCAGCAACACTGACTTGCCGCTGTGAACATGACCCAAAAGCACCCACCAGCACGTCTTTTTACTGTGCTTGATCCACCATGCATGCCAGTCAATGTCCTGTTTGAGAGGTCAGTTCTGCGCACCACCGCATCACACGCGATTATGATCATGGTCATGAGGGAATAAAGTAAGACCAGCACGTACAACTTCGGTTGACTTAAGAAGAGCTGGGAATCGGCGCCGACAGAGTGCGCGCCACACGGAGGGCTCGAGTGAGAGCTGATGGGCCCTGTGGCACGTAAGTCCGAAGCGCACCACCGAGCGTGCGTCATCCTCCAGCCAACTCAGAAAGCCCAGCCACAGCTGTCTCCATTCAATGTTAATAGTCGAGTGCACCACACAAAGAATAGTTTGGTTGACCCTACCTCGTTCGGCAGTACTTCCATCTTCGCTGTTGATATTTTTTTGGTATCGCTTGTCCTGCGAGATTTGGGTGAGCGAAGTTAATTCCATAGTTTCGGTGGTATAATTTCGACCAAACGGCATGCCTAAAATTCCTACGTCGAAAATCGCAAATTCCGATTGGACACTAAAACCCGCAGTGGTATCGTGGATGGGTGATCTTCAACATTGTTCCGAAAATCTCTGTCAATGAAGAGCACTATAGCTCAGCTTGAGTGAGAACGCATCAGCATCCGGTTCAGCAGCGGCATACGGACTTGACAGTGACCATGGAGAGCAGCATGTTGGCCTGGATGCTGTTCCTCAAGAATCCTGCTGTCCTCACTCCAATGCCGAAGTGAGTCGCGCGGCCCAGATCTGACGAGCTGTACCTCTGCCACTGCTCAACGGCCTTTTCCGGTGTTCCAGCTCCGAAGAAGAGACCGCTCGGGCTCGTGATAGTCGCTTACCACCTGACCGCAGCTGTTTCGCGTGTCTCTCTTCGTGCTGGTCACGGTAGGACTGGTTGAGTGCAGCCTGCCGCCTCGCCTGGTAGCCGTCCGCCAGAGGGGCCGAATTGGCCATGAGGGAGCAAAGAGCGCGCTGGCTTGACGCCGAGAGTGAGTCAGAGAGGATGAGGCCATAGGTAGTGTGCACG
>CDEZ01021616.1:0-22964 GCA_000826365.1 Acanthamoeba royreba | reverse complement strand
TTCTGCAGGCAAGGACTTCATAGATCACCTGCTCGTTGTGGATCCCAAGGAGAGGCTCACAGCCAAGCAGGCACTCGAGCACAAGTGGCTGCACGGTAAGGGCAAGGAGAAGAAGAAGACGAAGTTGGCCAAGTTCCAGGAGAAGATGAGGAACTACGTGACCTTGAGGAAACAGCAGTCCAAGGCCAACCAGGAACTCAACCTCAACTAAGTGGAGCTCTCTTCTCATCTGTCGCTTCGTCCTTCCTCCCCTTCTTCTGCCGCTATCTTCGCCCCCAACCCTCGCCTTAGCTTAGGGTGTGCCTCTTGCTGGCGTGTTGTCCCGGAAGGCGACCGCCTCCAGCAACGTTAGCGCCCTCCCCGTCGGTATCGCTCGCCTTTTGTACATGATAAAAACAAGCTTGTTGTTATCAACCCTGCGTCCCCTCTGTCTCCTCCCCCAAGTTTACTTTTAAAAAAGAAAGTTATAAATATAAATACATCCATAAAATGTTCTTGGTTTAATTCGTGGTCACAAATGAGAAGGTAGGAAGAGAAGGGCACAAAGAGATTTTGCTGAAAGAGGCGGGATGTATTGAAGGTCAGGGGCAACCAACAACTTTACAGAATGAGCCGCGGGAAGGTCAAAAGGGGACGCTTAGTACTCATCGTCACCACCGAACAGGCTCATGCCCTCATCACCACCGAGGGCGTCCTCCTCCTCTTCCTCAACGGGCTTCTTCTCCTCCTTGGCGGGGGCAGCAGCAGCGCCACCAGCGGCGGGGGCAGCACCAGCAGCAGCGGCGGGGGCGGCGCCAGCGGGGGCAGCGGCACCGACGGGGACGGCGCTCAGCTTCTTCTTGCCCTCCTCGATGACCTGGAAGACGTCCTTGCCGCTCAGCTCGTTGACGAGAAGCTCAATCTGCTCATCCTCAGCCTCAACAGCAACAGACTCGAGGATCTTCTTGATGTCATCACCAGAGGGGGAGGAGTTCCCGCCAAGAACTGCAAGCAGGTAAGCCGCAATAATTCGCATGCTGGACAGAGAGAGGGTTCTAGCGTTAGAACAAGGGGAGAAGGGAGGAGGTGCTTGAATCTACATACTTTAAGGATCTCCTTTGTCCGTCTGGGCGATGTTTGAGAGTAAAGAAAGAAGAAAAAGGACCCCGGCCTGTCCCCACAAATATCCGTCAGCCCACCCCCGGACAAGGAAATCGATCAGAAATAGTTCTTTTCCGATTTCATTCCTGAGACATTTCCCCTCGTTCACAAAGGAATTCAAATTATGTAAAAATTTGGCAGAGCTGAATGCGTTTGCAAAACGTGATATTGTGGAGCTACCATTTGAGATTTAATTGTTTCTTTTTGCGATCTCCAATCCACTTTAATTTATTTAAACTTCAGCGATAGAGGCAATAATGGCTACCATGGCGGCTGCAGAGGATTGGCCCATTCCGGCCTTCGAGGAGTACGTGCCGGCAGCCTTCGTGGAGACCCTCCGCGCGCATCCGTCCACAGTGGCCATCGCAGGCGTGCCCGGCCTGCAGGTGGTCGGAGGGGTGCCCACCGCCCAGTACGCGGATCTCCTCTCGCCATCTGCGCTCGCGTTCGCGGTCGATCTCTACCGCCGCTCCCTGGGCTTCCACCATCGCCTCCAGCCTGCTCTCGCCCACCGCAAGATGAAGCGCTACACGATCAACCAAGCCGCCACCGCCCTTGCGCGCCAGGTGCTTTTTATTATTTATTTTTATTGTTTAATTCAAATATTTTTATGTTCAGTTTAATTTAATTTATTTACATTTTAATATTTAATTTGACAATTAATTCGTTTTAAATAAAAATAAAAATAACAATAAGGCTGTTCTTTTGCCAATTAATTTTTTAAATCAAATAAATTGCAATTTAAATGTTTCATATTGTTTTATTCTTTAATATAGTAATTAATGTTAATGGAGAGAATGTTTACCGTATTTAACACTATTGTTATTTTTTTGCTTGCATGTGATACAGAGAAAAGGGCAACGTGTGAGTCTGCAGGACGTGCAGCTGGAAGATGGTACCGTGGCGCTTGGTTATCGGCCCGACACGCGGGCCTTGCGCGAGGATCCGTCGTGGCGAGTGGCACCGATTCCGCCGGCGTTTGCGCGCTTCCACGACACCATCACTGCACCGCCCGCTGCGCTGCCCATCGCCAAGGCTCTTGCATGCGGCGTGCATTTCCTGATGGTCGATTTTGAGGACTCGTCTACCGTAGCGCAGGAGAGCCTTCTCGATGGGCTTCACGCCTGCACGCTTGCTAACCGCCGCCAGCTCGTCGTTACCACTCCTAAGGGTACTCAGTAGTAAAATAGTGCCCTGTTCCAGCGAGTACTCACCAACTCTTGTTTGCAATGCTTGATTCAACTAGGTAAGAAATTCGCCATCACGGACGAAGAGGAGCGAAGGAAGCCGATGGCAGAGATGCTGCTCCGCTTTGAAGGTCTTCACTTGCCCAATGCACACTTCCTTGTAGATGGCTTCCCCATGCCGGCCCACATCGTCACGATTGCACTTTACTTGTACCATAACTGGCAACCACTCCAAGTGCGTATACGCATTCTTAGTCATCCGTCATTAAGTAGGCGCTTATCTCTTGGTATGTGCGTTGTAGCGTATTGGCAAGACAGCGGCCTTCTACATTCCGAAGCTCGAAACATACGAGGAGGCAGCGTACCTTTCCGAGCTATTCCATACAGCTGAAGAGCAGCTGTCAGCCTCGTCCCGAGGCGCCTACAAAGTGGGCTCCCTCCGCTGCCTCGCCATCATCGAGAACGTGTTCGCAGCTTATCAAAAAGAAGAGATACTCTACGCTCTGCGTGATTATATTGTTGGTCTTAACTGCGGATGGCATGATTACATGGCGTCGATCGGCGCTGTACATCAGAACCTACCCTCTTTTACGATGGCGCCTAAGTCTAATCTCCGGTATGCTTTCATTTCCGTACACATGAATCGTGTTAACTTACACTGTTCTGACACCAGGATTGTTGTGGAGCACTTGGAAGCCTACCAGATGGGCGTGGTGGACGCCTGCAAGAAGCGAGGAGCTATTCCTATAGGTGGAATGAACGGTATGGTCCCTCCTCGCGGGCCTCATAGCAAGGCTTCGTGGGAACGCATTGTGCCAGCCTTTGCTCAAGATTTCAACGTGCAAGTGGATAGAGGGGTATGCATAAATAACACATGTAGCTAAGCTGGATACTTATACACCTTGCGCAGCTTGAGGGTTGCTGGCTGGCCATGCCCAAGTTAGCTCCGGTCATCCAAAAGCTTATCGCCGACATGGAGGCAAAGAAACGTAGCCAGTCTCCCGCCCAGAGGCAAGCCCAGGGCGACAAGATTGCTGAAAGGATCAGGTACCATCAACTTTAACAGCAACGAGCTGTTTCCGTCAGGAGATTGCTTACATTTATCATCCTCACATACAGACAAATCACGCATGAGAAGATGCTTGTCTCCGGGCTTGACTATGAAGCGTGTAAGGAAGAGGATTGTGAGCGTAATCTATCCGATGCCATTCAATATCTTACCTCATACTTGGCGGGCAATGGATACGTGCCCATCACAAAGACGTTCCCTGACGGCGTGCCTGTCATTCTCATGGAAGATGCCGCCACTCTGGTATTCCTCGATTGGACACACGTGCGCTTCTGGCCACCATCCAATAATCTTTTCCAATTCATCAGGAAAGGTCTCGGAGAGAACTGTGGAGCATGCTCCGCTATGGCAAGGACGTCCTGCTGGCGGACGGTCAGACTGTGCCGGTTCTCTTGCCCTCTTTGGTTTCGGTTTTGGTCCGCTTGGATAAACGTTTTACCTTCGTTTATGCAGATGTCGCGACAACTTTTGGATAAGTTGGCTAAGCGTGTGGTTCAAAAGGCGAAGGCGAACAAGCTCGATGTGCCTTTCAACATTCACACCAAGATCCCTCTTGACATCGCAGTCGGAATTGTATATGAACTGATCACTTCTCCTCAGCCGGCCGACTACTTCACTGTTTTTGCAACTAGGTATGCAAGACGATACTTAGTGGGCGAGAGACAACACTAATCCATAGCTCTGTTTGCCTTCGGCGATGGAAGGCATCTGCTGTCGCCATTCAAGCTGAATCCGATGGAAGTTGAACGCCTGAACAATGTGAACCGCTTCCCCTTCCTCCGTATGGACAATCTTATAATTGGGGCCGAGTTGACCTTCATCTCCAATGAGTCCTTCGCGCCCGCTTCCAATCTTCTCAAGCAGACGTACCCTGTCTTTGCTCCTCATTCGTTCGGTACAGAGGGCCAAATCTATGACGGTTGGGAAACTGTCAGGCACAACATGTATCCTCCGGGTATGTGATTGGTCATCTGTGCATTCATTCAACCTTTCTCCCACTTATCCTAGTCTCCAGATTATGTCATCCTCAAGCTGGCTTCTCCGTCCTTCATTCATGGTGTGAACATCGACACAGCTCATTTTGATGGCAACTACGCACCAGGTGCATCAGTTGAGGGTTTGGTACTCGTAGAACGTAATAAGAGGTGAGTGTTCCTCCTCTGATTTGCCTCCACTGTCTGTGATACTGATTCATGATGGTAGATTATTGGAAAAGTGGGTTACACTGGTGCCCCCTGCGCTGCTCAAGGGCAACTCGCGTAACTATTTCCCAAGCATTGCCACCACTGTGCCGGTGGTCAGCATCAAGTTGAACAACTACCCTGATGGAGGCATCGCACGGTATGTCGAACACGGAAGCTCGCGTTGGTATGGTGCAGGAATGAATACTTTTATACTTCCAGATTGCAGCTCTTCGGCAAGAAAGCTACTGGGAAGGTGGCTGATATGTCGAACGCCGAGTGGACCCGCCTAGTTGTACAGGAGTATGTCGCCAAGTTGTCGCCCACTACAGGATTCCCAGCCCATTTCCAACCTCCTGGTGAGTTGATTCTTCTCCTTTATCACAGTACTCAATCGGCTCACTGTCCCTCTTTAACAGAGAATTCTGCTCTTGATGTGGCACCTCCCGCGCCAGTAACGGAGAAACAGCTCAAAGAGGCTCTTCCTTCTGAGTTCCCTTGGAGCAAAGGTATTCTTGGTCCTGAGGGATCTTTAGGAGTGCAATAACGGATCATGTTTGCTTCCGAATGTAGGTGATGGCCTGGTGGATGTGGTCAGTGTTGATGCCGCAGGCGGCGGAGGCCGAGTGGTGGCCAGCAGCAGTGCTCACTACAGCGTACCAAGCAACATGCTCAAGGTCCCTCGCGCCTTGAACATGGGTGATGGTTGGGAGACCGCTCGCCTCCGAGGGCAGCCCGACTATGGGGTGCTTCACCTTGAAGGTCCTGTGCTGAGCGACTATAACTGGACACTCATCAAGCTCAGTCAAGAGTCAGTAATCAAGAAGGTGGGCATTGACACCCTCCACTTCAAGCACAACCACCCGATCGCTTTTTCTCTTGAGGGATGCTATGCGCCTGACCTCAGCAAAGACAACTACCACTCTCACTCCATCAAGTAAGCCGCCCTCTCCCATTTCCTCCTGTTGCATGCCACTCTGCTAATCGTTGTGCTGGGCCACTAGGTGGGTGAGCCTGGTAGCGCCCAAGTCATTGCAGGCACACAAGGAGCACCCCTTCGACGCAGCGTACGATGGGCGAATCACGCATGTGCTCCTCAAGATCTACCCGTGTGGAGGCATCTCCCGCCTTCGTCTTTTCGGGAAGCCCTTCTCCTCTTCGTCGCTCTAGAAGTGTCCTGTTCATTGCTCTTCCGGCGAAAACATTTTCGAAACGTTTGTAAATCCATCTTCTACGGTAGTCGGGGTTGCCAGGCGATGATCTGCCGTGTGTACTGCCATTGGGCGGCTTGCAGCCGCTTCCCTAGTGGAAAACAGTGGTTACAGCTTCTTTCAAAAAGGAAACCGGAGCATTTCTTTAAGAAGGCGAGTCTTAATGAAAAGATGCACCGACCAATCGCTGGCCCGTGAAGAGTCGCTATTGGGTAGCGCTCGGATACAGTGTACAGGAGTTGGACATAAAAGCTCGACCGAAGAAACCGCACGACACACAAATCAACACATTCACACAACCTCTACACTCAAGGGTTCGAACAAGCATGTCGAGGAAGGAGCTGCAAGTCGAGAAGGAAGGAAACAGGTGGAAGGTCGTGGCTGGAGGTGTTGGCTTAGGAGTTGTAGCTCTCGTCGGGATCAGCGCCTGTGTTGTGGCTGCCCCTTACGTGGTTGCGGGCGCAGCTGTCGTTGCTGTGCGCTCACCTATCAATCTGGCTTATCTTATTGCTACTAAGAGTACTGATGTGGATTCTGTTCAACAGGGAAAGACAGCTGAGGTCACGGGACTGGTAGGCACGGTAACCGTTGGCAAAGTGGCCACAGCCGCAGGTGTTGCTGGCACAGCAGCTGTTCAGCAGTTGCTTCAGCACTATCAGACGAGGCCGAGAAAAGTTCTACTAGAAACGCTTACTGCGCAACTTCGTGAGGATGACAACCTCTCCTTCTACAATTGATGCCTGTGTAACTTTTCGTACCTTGTAAGATATGTCATCAAGATAGAGACCGCTTTGCAGACCCGCAGTACACCATATGTGAGTTTTGCACAATCGGCCATTCCCATGGCAACTAACTGATGGCGTAGTCAATTCGACGCAGTGGTTGAGATCGTTTGTCTCTGTTGTAAAAGGACATTCATCATTCCCACAGGTCCTCCTCTTCTGCTTCTTCTTCATCTTTGATGGCTTCGCGCCGTGCAAGCAGTGCTCGTGCAATAATATTGAGTACGTTGTCATCCCCAGCTGCGATGTCGCGCTTGTCCTCTTTCTTGCCTGTTTCCTGTAGATCATCCAGGTGAGATTAACCTTCGCCGAGGTAGGCCACAAAGGGGAAGAGAGACGTACAACATGGTTGAGGAGAACTGGGCTTTTGATGGCTGCAAGCAGCGCATCACGTGAGTCTGCCGCAAATGCAGTGGTTGAAGGCTTGGGAGCAGGCGGAGCAGATGGGGCAGATGGAACAGAAGGAGGCACGGGAGGCGCAGATGGCGGCATAGGCGGTGCAGATGGAGGCTGTGGAGCAGAAGGTACTGCGGCGGGTGCTCGTGCGGACGTGTTGTTCTCTGCAGGCTGGAAACAGAAGGTCACAGATGAACGAGCATGAGCAGCGAATGGGATAAATGGTACCATAGCTGCAGCGGCCTTGCGCTCGCTCTCCCTCAAAGCCTCTGCTAACCGTTCTTCCATCTTCCTCATTTCCTGGTCGAACTTATCTTGCCGCTCTTTGAGCTGTTGTTCGAGGGCCAGAATTCTCTCGGTGCTCTCCGTGAGCTTGTCCTGCCACACTCGCGTCTCATCTACACTCTTGGCTTGCAGGCTCTGGAGCTCCTCACGTAGGCTGACTTTTTCCTCTTCCCAGCTCTTCTCCTTGAGTATCTGTTCTTCGATCTGGCCCTTGATCTGCAGTACTTCGGCTTCTTGCTTCCTGCTGGCATCTTCATAGTATGCTCGGCACTGTTGTTCTGCACTTTGAGTTAGCACAAGACTAAGTACTTTCAAGATGTGGTGGGTGTACCATAGGCCAGAAGCTGTTTTGTTTGGTTCATGTCATCTTCAAGCCGCTTCTTGATTCCCTGGAGCTCAGTCTCGAATGCTTGCTTAGCGTCTTCAATGGCAGATGAGGGTTTGACGACTTGAGCCCGGAACGCTGAGAGCTGCAGAAGTTGGTGGTTATGAGAATCAATTCTGCTATTCCCTCGTATGAGTCTGATGAAGATATCAAGCATACCTCGGCACGAAGCTGAGAGAGTTGGTTCTCGATCTCAATCTTTTCGATTTGGAGTTGGCTACGATACTCACGTTCGTAGGTAAGCTCCTGTTCCTTTCTTTGTACCACGGCTTCGTGCTTGGCCATCAACTCAAGCAGTTCAGCATCGCGTCTGATGTGCGGATTCACATGAGAAACGAATAAAACAGTTGATAACCAAGGAAGGATGTGAGCAATCACCGCTTTGTTTGTGATTCCGTCTCGGAGGACTTGGAGTTGAGTTGTGTTTTCAGCTGACCCAGTTCGTACTCGAGTATTCTATCGGGAGGAATAATGAGATCTTCACTTTCCTACCATACATCGAACAGATGGATGCGGTACCGGAGTCGCTGCGTGAGCTGAGTCTTTTCGTTGTCGTATAGTACACGTTGCTTCTTTTCTTCTTGTAACTGTTGGAAGAGCTGCTGGTTCTCTGTTTACACGAGTGACGAGCATAAGCATTAGATCGAAGATTTGCGTAGAGGCTATCAACATACCTGCGTGAAGTTTATCTGCGCTTTCCTTGGTCTTGATCCATACTTCCCGCTCTCGCAGAAGAGCATCCCGGTTAGGTCCGTCATCAACTTTCTCTGCACGCCATCAACATACATCAATGTTCATTTCTTCACATTCACATTTACGCATCTGGAGTAGCGAGAGTCATAACTTACCCACAATCAAGGTCCTGAACATCATAAGAAAAATGATGGTTAGCTTGGCACACCAATGGATGAAAAGAGGAGAGCGGCTTACTTGACGACATCGCTGGAACTACTTGTGAGAGACTTTCTCTTGTCTGTGTTCTTCTTAGGTTCTGGCCGAGTTTTAGCCGGTGGCTGAGGAACTGGAGCAGCCGATGCGCCCGGCACGAGTGCATCAGACGCCATAGCAAAGAGCATCTGGGCCTCCTTCTTGGTCACTCCGTGTGCTCCCAGTGATCGCAGGGTGTCATTGAGACCCTTGAACAGAGCTTCCCACTCTGGTGGCAGATTCCTGACCTGCAATTCATCACGCGAGGACAAGACAACGTATATCCACACACTCGGTCAGCTCATGCACCCTCTTTCTCTTTCTTTCTCGTCTCTTCCTCAAAGAAGAAACGAACCTCAAAGCCATTCTTACGATCAAAGCCCATATGACCTGCAGTGTGTGCGCGTCATTACCACGCAAGTTTAGTTAGCCAAGTGTACTGCAATTAAGTTCATCACCATCCCCAGAAAACTCGACAATCATAGATATTAAAAATTATAATAAACTAATGAATAAATGATACAAAATATCGTTCGCATTTTTAAAATGCTCGGCCGCCGAAAAAGGAAGGAGAGGAGGCAATGAGGAAGAAGGGGAAAGGGAAGAAGATGGTGTACCGAGGTGTTGGGCATTGGTGGGTCCCGAGAGGACAAAGTCGTCCGACTTGACGCTCTTCCTGTTCTCCTTCTTGGACTTCTTCTCCTTCTTCTTTTTGCTCTCCTTCTGGCCGCTCTTGCCGGCCAGCTTCCATATACTGCTCATCTTTTTTGTTCTTCTTTTTCTCTTCTTCGTCAACTTGGTGTGCCGAACTTACTTGAACCGCCAGGAACTGGAGTTCTTGTCTTGGTCTAACGTTCCTTGGGAATGTGTCGACAAAGAGTCTCGCATTTTTGAATTTCCTGATGACACAAGCATTTTCTTTTGCTATTTCCTAGGCCCCGATAATTGTTAAGGTGGCGGGGATGATTTCGAGGAAAATCAAGGGGTTGATGAAGACTGTTGTGGACATCTGCATAGACAGGTTTGAATTTCTTGTTGGGGGTGTTGATGCTGCATCGATCGAGTAGCGGCAGGATTGCATCGGCTGGACCACCCCTGCCAAGGTCATCGTGGTGGTGGGGCTGCGCCAAGACTGCCCACACAAGAAGGTCAGCTTTTCTCCTCTTTCCCATGTCATCTCCCTCTTCGGCATCCTCGCCACCAGCCTGCTGTGCGCACATGGCCTCCGATGCATCCAATCCCTCTCGGACATCTTCGGGCCACAAAAACAAGGCCGCTGCGACATCAACGAGTGGTGGTCGTCAAGGCGTAGCGGCCGCGGGTGGCAGCAACCGCAGCAAGAAGAGGGAAGCCTATCATGCCAAGCAGGAGCAGCAAGCCGTGCAGCCACCCATCCCCGATCTGCCCGAAGTCGCGGACAAGGCCTACTTCGACACCCACACCCACCTCGACCAAATCCTCCACCGTGTACGTGCATTACCGAGATTTAATCTATTAATTAAGCAATTTAGAAATTTCATCTAATTATAATAAAGCAGTTATATGGCAACATTATTTTTTTTAAATCTAAAAATGATATTTGTTAGTTTAAGAAGGGTATGCAAGCGTACCCAGAGTTCAAGGCCGAGTTCTTCAGGAACGGGTTCGATGGCTGCCTGACGGTGAGTGCTGATGTTGGTTCGATCAAGCCTGTACGGCAGCTGCTCGAACATGGAGACGTCTACGCAGCATTCGGCATTCATCCTCATGTGGTACATCAACAATCTTTGTAGCGCTGGTGGGTTGAGAAGATTGGGCTTGACTGACTTGGTGGGATCGTGCTGCGCACATAGGCCACATCATACAATGACCAAGTGGAGAAGCAAATTGAGGAGGCCATGTCCCTTCCCAAAACGCTTGCGTGGGGAGAAATAGGACTTGATTACCATTACAATCTATCCGATCCGGCCAAGCAACGAGAGGTATGAACACTTCCTCGTGCAAGTGTACCAAGCCATCTCACCCGGTCTGCCCATCATCATCTTGTCGATCACAGGTGTTTGCCCGACAAATTCAAATGGCTGTCCGACACAACAAGCCGCTTGTCATCCATACACGAGAGGCTGAAGAGGGTAAATAGTTTGGCTCACAGCGTGTCCTATCATGCCTCTTGGTGGACTAACCCGATCTGCAAAAAGATACACTCAAGATCATGCGTGAGCTGGTTCCTAAGGAGTGGCGAGTGCATGTACACTGTTTCACCTCCTCACTTAACATGGCTAAGACGCTACTTGATGAGTGGCCCAACCTGTTTATAGGCTATACTGGAGTATGGAATCCACGATGATTACACTTGTAGTGATTGCTCATCAAATCCATCATTCATCGTCAGGTCATCACTTTTGGTGGACCTGATCTGTGTGAGGTTGTGCGACACGTGCCTTTGGACCGATTCCTTCTTGAGACTGATGGCCCGTACATGGCGCCTACTCCTTTCCGGTACATATGCCTTTTTCAGCCAGATGAACATCTAAAGACTCAAGAGTTTTATCAACTTTAGTGGAAAGGTGTGCCATCCAGGACATGTGCCCTTTACAGCGAAAAAGGTGAGCGAGCTCAAAGGCGTTCCTCTCACAGATGTGCTACAGGCTGCTCGTGACAACACTCGAAGAATGTACGGAGTTTAAACATCTGTCACAGCGCATATATTCTGCGATGTGCGGTAACAAGCTGGTGATAGCAATATTTTATTATTTTCTTCTTACATTCATCCACGTTTAACATTCGCCAGCACGCTCACTCAAATGAGTCTAGCTCGACTTCAGTCTCTTTGTTGATAGTACGCTGTAAGTGGTCCATCCAGCTGTTCATATCCTCCAGAGTATCGGCCAGCAGATGGAACATGAGCCTGCCTTCCTCAGTATGCTGCAGCAAGAAGGTGTGTTTCTTCTTCTCTGCGTTCTTTTCTGTGTTCTTCTTGATTGGCACTAGAAAATAACCCTTCAGATCCACCGCCACCTTGGGCTCCTCTGACTACAAACTCAATGTAAGCCACAATTGTGATGACATGGTACGTTCTCCGCCACATTCAGTGCACACGAGAAATGACAACAGGCAGGAGAAGACGTACAGCTTCCTCTTCGAATTCGTAGAGAACGTTGGCCTTGAGTGCGAAGTAGTGTCGATGCCACTTCTTGGATACCTTAGAGGACAGATAGCCCTTCTTGTCTATCCCCTTTAGAGTGCCCACCCATCCTACCACCTTGTGATACGAGTTATCAGGCTTAACTCCACTCTGCGCCACGCTCTTGGAGAACAACAATCCATCCACCATTGCTGCTCGTACGTTCCCAGGATCCCAGTGATTGATACCATTAGTAATCTAACCTTTCCACCTTCGCAGATGGGCACATACCAGCACCGATGGGTGTGGCGCGGATGGCCGAGTCAATAGCGTCCATCCATCGTTGCATTTCCACTGCACTGGGGGCCTCGATGTAGTATACTCGACGTAGCGGATGGTAGATCTAGCCGGATCACGAGCACGACTTATTTAGTGCTTGTTTTATTGTGCGAGTGCGCGGGTACAGTACCTTGAAGCAGAACTCTCGCTGGAGAACGGCTGTGTCAGCGCAGACATCTATAGTGCAATCGTCCAACGGGATGATACCTCGCGGCGTCTTGTCGTGCTTTTTCTGATAGTAATACTGCACTCACAATATCCGTCAATTCAGGTCGGCCACTATTGATCGTGCAGAAAGCAGAAGCAGTACTAGCAGATTGGGGCGCAACACGAAGAACCGCTTCTTCCAGTTCTTGTAGGAACCGCCGCACTTGGTTAGCCAGCCGCTCTTTAATGCTGAGTACGATCCCACAGTTACCCTAGAATCCGCCAATCCGGATGAGTATCACATGTTTGATAATCCACGCGTCTAGGCTTCACCTCCGTTTAGCGGCAGAATTGACAACAGGAGACTTTTTCCCAAAGGCTATCGCCTTAGAGAGGTCACTCTTGGCCTTCTCAAACTCTTCTCGCCGCTTCCTCTCTTGCTCCGAAAGCAATGCTGATTCTTCCCCCCTCGCTTCAAACGGGCTTTGAGTCGAACTGGTACCAACTGTTTCCCCCTCCTTATCCTCACTCTGTCCTTCTTCTCCATCGGCTTCATCATCAGAACTATCAGAGTCAGAGCAGGCCTGTGCAGCATCGCCTGCATGCTCCTGACCAGCCTGTACATTAACTCTTAACATGCTGTTCGATCCACCATCAAGGCAACGAACGCACATTGTTGTTCTGGGCTGTATAGTTCTGCAACGTTTCCATCCACGAATTCATCTCTTCCGCTGACGCTGCATACATGCAGTACGTCCTCCTGCACATGATGAATGAGAACAACCATCACACTTGCCTTTACCCTAACAGGTACCTCACTGTGTGGGATATTTGGAAGCAACACTTCTTGCCTCGCTTGTCGTCCTTCTCTATCTTGCAGTTATCCAACACTATGGTGCCCAGGGGCTGTGCATCACCCTTGGCCTTGTAGTAAAAGAGAGTACCATCCCCTAACAGCACGAAGTATCGCCTGCATGGTCCCGGAAGCGTGGTCAAAAACCTCGTGCGTTCGCTACGAGACGAGCTAGAAGGAGAACGAGTACGTACTTCTTCCAGTTCTTAAAGTTGCCTCCGCACTTAGTGAGGAATCCTGACTTGACCTCCACTGCCTAAGCATCCACGTTTTTACTGTCAGTCCATGATGCACCTTCGATTCAAGGGTCCACCCCGTTACATCGCTAAGTCCCGAAGCACACGAGAACTCTCTCTTTATCTGATCTAGCCCAACCCAAGATCTGGGAAGTACCCTATTACTCATAGTGGTGGAGCAAGAATCTAGAGGATGTGTATAAGGGTTGTCAGGTCTTGATGTACAAGATTTTCTCTCTTGTTGTTGTGTGGAGATACGTCGTATTTAAGCAAATATCCTTATCCAGCAGTATTCTCTCTTTGCGGCTCCTCGCCAACGTGATATGTTTTTCGTTGTGGACAAGTGGTCAGGCTGTCGGCGTACCAGACGTTCCCGAGACACCAACTGAGCCATATTATACAACAGTTCTAGGTATGGTAAATCAGTGATACATTTAGAGCTGTTTGGCTGAGTAAGCATCATCCTCAATTGCTGCCGTCTCTCTCCTTTGTGGGAAAGGAGCTGTCGGAGCCTCCTCCGTTTCGGCTTGCCGTGCGGCGGAGGATTGCCGACTTAAGCGCCCCTGCCAGTGAGAATTCATTGTCATTTGCACCCGATGGTGCTGGGTCGGATCTCGTTGAAGTAGTGGTTGATGTAGCCGCAGGAGTTGCAGATTGCGGATGTTGCAAAATTGCCTTGGCTGATGATGCAGGATGCTGTTGACTGCTCGTCACGGCAGTTCGGGAAGGGCTTGCTGTGCCACCTCCAGCTGAAGGAGAGGCTACACTTGATAGACGGTAGGACGAGGGGTAGACAGGTGCGATGGTTAGGTTCTTGCGCATCGAGGCCTGCGCTTGCATGCCTCCGCCCACAAGATGTGGGGATGAAGAACGTGAACTATAGGGGTGAAAACTTGGTGAAGATGAAGGTGGATTCGATGCCGGCAAGATGGCGCGACTGAATGTCGAACCGACAGCAGGCATGGTGGAGGTTGTAGTCGTTGCAGCTCCACTGGTCTGATTGCTCTTGTTCGCAAAGCCGGTCGCAGAAGAGGAGGCCGTAGGTATAGGCTTGGAAGGAACAGGCGTGTCACTAGCAGTACTTCCCGATGAGGCACCGCTAGATCTCTGAGCTATGTTCGTCACTACGGCCACTTTGTTTTTACGGTAGCGTAGGCCACACCTGAAATGAGGAAGCTAATCAACAAACTGCTTATGGCCAGTGGAAAGGAAGAGGAACACTTACGCGTTGCACAAGGTGCCCTTCCCATTGGGCCCCATGCGCCACTCGGGTGTAGTCGATGTTCCGCAACTCTGACACACTCGACCCGCAGCTCGTGAACGCATTCTCTTCTGCATAGTTAAGGTGGAGTGAGTCAAGGTGTCCAAAATACTCACGCCTGATAGATCAGCGGGTACCCTCTCGGGCTCTGATCCAGTAACGTAGTTTTGCATCTCAGGTGAAAGTGACATGTGGTACTTGAATGTGTACTTCCTTTTCGTTCCATGCTGTGTACAGAGAGGAAACGTTAGGACCAAACTTTTGCATTAAAAGGAAAAAGAAAAAATATAAAAGAATTCGCCTGCGATGATTGGACGAAATGTGCCTAATTAATTCCTTCATGCTAAAAGGAGAGTAGCCGTACCGGGTCGTCTTCTTCGTCGTCAACATCACCTTCAGTCGTTCCGGCGTCAGTGATCTGACGGCCGTCAAGGTTGGCCTGTTCCTTAGGCTGTGTATCAGCAGCCAGTGAGTCTGTTTGTCCTTCTTCCTTGGTACTCCCTTGAGGAAGTGACGTCCGTGTTGTTGTCGTACTCTGCGCGGATGCCACCGATTCGGAACGGTTCTCCACCTTGACACGCCGGGAGAGCGCTTCCGCGAGGGCTGCTCGCTGAGTTCCATTGATACTCGTTGTCTCCTTCCGGTGTAGCTGTTTATCGTTCCTCGGGGCAGATTGTGTACGTGTCGTCGGTTGCTCTGCCGATGGCGCTCCGAGTGTTTCGAATGAGGATGACCTCAGCGTTGCTGATGGTTTTCGTGACGGTGATAACGACGCTCCTGGCTCGCTGGATGACCGACCACTCGAAGGCGGATAGGCCCGACTTGACCTCGAAGCTAAGGACGAGGGTCCCACCTGAGTCCCAGCCAAGGCGTGACTAGAAGCGCTCGTGGATGTCACTGGTGAATGCGGGGAGATGGTTTGTGTGGGCGAGCGCTGGCGTGGTGAGGATAAAGAATTGGAAGGCGAGGGAACGGTCGATGAGGATGAGGAAGACGGCAGATTGCCGCTCGAAGGCCAGAAAGAGTGTCCTCCGGAGTAGAGTGGAATAGGATCAGCAAGGAATGGGGATGCGTAGGGGTGACTCTGCTGCTGCGAATAAGGCGGCAGGAGAGAAGGGGATGGTGTCAAACTGAGGTAAGCTGATCGCGGGCTGGGCGGATTGGTCCCTTGCTTACCGTAGATAGCAGAGACTGGGGGAACGGAGGTTACGGCAGATGGCAACAGGGGCATGGATAGCCCCGAAATGGATCCAAACGTGCTTGAGGTGGATGATAAGGGAGATGATGACGAAGTGGATGGCGGCGATGGCACAGAGACAGAAGATGGCAGGAAGGATGGTGGTGGTGATGGGATGGACCTCGACGTATGCACATGAGCGGATTGTCGATGATGCGAAGGAGCTCGAGACATCTCATAGGGGGAATGTCCAAATACTGATGAAGGAGGAATCGGTGAAGAAGACAACGAAGCCGACTTATTGCGTGGCGACTCCGGCGGTGAGCGGCCGCTGCCCGTGGCCACGGAATGCTGATGCTGAAGGCCGCGCTCGTCTACGAAACCGAATCCTCCTGGCCACTGTCGTGAGTTCTGCTGGCGATAGGGTTGCGGTAATGAATGATGGTAACCACCACTGCTCTCTCGTGCTGCTAAATCAGACGCATCGGCGCCGAAGCGAGAGGACGGTGGTGGCGAGTACTCGCGGTAGTGCCGAAGGGACGGCGTCGAGGAAGAAAGAGACGGTACCACGGAGGCGGAAGAAGAGGTGTAAGAGGAAGTCGGGAAGGGTTGATGGTGATGCTGCTGATGCGGCTGATGGTGGTGCTGGTGCTGTTGCTGAGATAGGTGGTGGTGATGATGATAAGCAGGGTGAAGACTTGGCGAGAACGAAGAAGGCGAAAACGAAAGCGAAAGCGACGAACCGCCGCTAGCGGTTGATGTAGAAGAGGAAGAGGAAGATGAAGATGAAGTTGAAGACGACGAAGTAGGTCGTATATAAGAGGAGCCCAAGCTGGTAGTACGAGTCCCTACCGCCTCCGCGTCCGCGTCGCCGTGCCCGTACGCCCCGAAGGGGCCGCTAGCGTAGGCCTGGCGGTACTGCTGAGGCTGGGGAAGGTGGTTCAACCCTCGGCCGCCGCCGCGGCCCACGAGCCCAGCCGCCTCGACCGTGTCTTGCTGCTCTACGTCGACATTATTGCCGGCGGCGGCTGTCGCGGCGGCGGCCGCCGAGTGGATGGTCGCGTGTAGAGCCTTGGTGTCCTCTTCATCCTCTTCTTCTTCGGTACCGTATGGTTGATGTTTATCTGAGTAGTGGCGGTGCAGGTGCTGCTGGAGATGGTGTTGCTGGCGGTGGTGGCCGTAGCTCGGCTGTCGGCGGGCCGCCAGGCCGGCCTGGTCCATCTTCTTATCTTCTTCTTGCTCTACTCGGCGATGTAGGCGAGGGAGGAACTGGGGCTCTTGTTGACGTCGGCCGTTGCTGTGGTGGGGCCTTCCTCGTCGTCAACGGCCGCCTAGGCGTGTAGCAGTAGTTGTACTAGTACAAGAAGATGCAGCTGGGTGTGCACAGTTGTTGCGCCGTTTGGCCCTCTTCTCCTCCTTCTTCTTGATCTTCTTGTTCCCTTCTTCTTCGTTGTTGCAAGGGTCGGTCTTCTTGTATGAAGACACGTAACCGCTCGCTGCAAAGGACGATCGAGAAGACGATGATGAAGATGAAGAAGAGCCTCGTAGGGGCCAGGAAGGGGTCCAGTTCGGGTTTGTAGGAATGAGCCGAACCTGAAGAGCACGAACGAGAGAGAGAGAGCAAAGAGAGGAGGAGGAGGAAGAAGAGGTCGGTTGGGGAGAGAGTGGAGGTGGCAGTCGTGAATGGCGGTGATGACGAAGGTGACGGACCAGCAGGGGAGGTAGCAGTCAGTCCGCGTCTCTGAGCTGCTGTGGCTGCTGGGAAGAAGGCCCAGGCCAAGAAGAGGAGGAAGAGAGCAGAAGAGAGAGTACAAGAGAGGACAACACCAAAGGACTGAAGCGGGACCACGGTTGACGGTGGCGCAGGCCTAGTGGTGGTTCAAGATTGCTTTGGAAAGGGCCTGGTGGGCCCGGTCCCAGATTAGATACCGTCCGGTCTGCAACGGTGGTGAAGCTGTGAGGGGAAGGCCTCTCACTCCTCGTCCCCACGCCGGCACGTTGCACTGGTCGGCGCTCTGACGCGTAACGGACAAACAGCAGCGTTTGAAAAGAGAGAATGAGGCCACCACCGACAGCTGCTGCAGAAGCTTGTCTAGTAGTGCTGCAAGCGAGCTGCTACCGAGCTGGTCAAGTGCTGCCCAACAATGCTCTAGTTTGAACAAAACCGACCGGTAGCCAGACAACCACCTACCAGCGCAGGATGCAGGTCCTCATCAGGACCAAGGGAGGGTGTCAAAGCCAGGTGTCCTGGTCATCCGGCGAAGAGACATATGAACATATCCTGTATCCTTACAGCCATCATCCCCTGGGTATCTCTCCCTTTGCCACACGGCCGAGAGCGTGCATCAGCCGCTAAAAGGGGAGTCGACGTATTGCTGCCTTCCTTTCAACTCTTAAGTTACCAACGGCAGGTACAGAAAAGCGTTCCATTGCCTTGCACCGGTTCACGAAAATCACAATCGAGCTGGGTGTCCCTGGTGACGCACCCTTTACCAAAAAAGTTCCTTAACAAACGTGCGAAATTTCGATTACACGCAGAAAAGTGTCCTAGGATCGAAAAGGGTTCGAAATGATTTCAAAAGGCATTACGATTGTTCTGAAAGTGTTTTGCCTTCGATGTTTCGATCTGCGAAGATGAAAGCCAATTTAGCGGAAACTAGCGAATGAAAGAGCGAAGAGGACGGGAAAAGAACGAAAAGCGACAGAACAGAAGTACAAGGACAACCAGACCACACAGACACACAAGAAGACACAACACACACGTCACCTACACTCCTACATCTACAAAACCCAGCTGACACGTTTTCCCAACTCACTCTCGTGCGCACCACTTCTACTACCAAACGCAGGCGAACCCAGGCGGCCGAGGAGATCTCATCCTCCATCCAATTTTGATCTAAAATTCATCTTTCATCTTTCATCTCCAACTGACGACCTTCCCCGATAAGGGCCGCATCTCGCTCGGATGATGACGCTCCTGCTCGCCCGGCCCTCTCCCTCATCTCCCTCCCCGCTGCGCAAGGCGAGATTTGGCCTTACCGAGCGTCTGGCCGCGATGGCGCTCACTGATGACTATGGTTCGGGCCAGCGTCAGCCGTCATTCGTGGAAGATGAAAACGAGTGCAGCGCCTCCGTCTCAGCTTCGGGCGCCTCCGGACGGCGGAAGAGGAAGAGGACCAACGCCGTGATCGTCCGCTCCGGCGAGCGCCCCAAGAAGACCCTTCGTGGGCAGCGACGGATGGCACCCACTGCTGCGCTACGTGAGGTCGCCACCAACGACGACGCCGCTGCCGAGCGACAGCAGCCGGAAGGTGATGATGTCGAGGAAGAGGATGGCATCGGTGTCTCGGTACACGCTGCCGACGACATCCCGGATCCCCTGTCGATTGTGATGACAACGACACCAGATGCGCAGCGTACACACTGCTGAAGTGACGAGTCGGACCCTGAACGACCCCGTCGAACAATTTTGATTTGATCTCATTCACATCTGCAGTGAAAGAGAGAAAATTTGGACGGCATTTATTTGCCGCTCAAATTCCTCCTTCCCACTGTATTTCCTACTTCGTGCGTGCGATGCCTTGTATAGAGCCCCCTTGAGAGCATAGGCTGCTCAAATGTATCGAACAATTTGGCCCTCCATCTAGGTGTCGCATCATCGTATCTTTTTTTTTCGGGTAATGGGGACATCTTCCACACCTTTTCCTGTCGTTGCCAGGCACGTGAGCTCCAATCAATTTTCTTATTCATCTCAGCCAGTTTTACGTTGATTTTCCATTCTCGGTCTGAATTTGTATAGGGTACGGTGAACTATTAAGAGAGCTGAGGACGTCACCGATCCCGCCGCATCGACAGAGTCCTTCCCGCCAAAAACTGCGAGCGCCGGCATAGATTCGCGTTTTCCAACAGAAAGTGTCTCTCATAGGAAAGCGCAAGAGGGATGCCGCAAGGCTCTACACGGTACGAAGACAATTCTCTCTACATTGTTGAAGAAGCAAACAAGCAGCATAAGAAGGGATGGCGACCTTAGCCAAAGAGAGCACCGATGAAGAGCTCCGTGATGGTACAGGGAAGGTGGATGTGCGGTTTGCCTCCAAAACTGAACAGATATCTGTGACCAACAACAGGCGAAGACGAAGATGGCTACTCGACCTATATGCAAGAAGTCGACTCTGGTGGGGAAGAAAGTAGTCAAGACGACGATGAAGATGAAGAAGAAGACGTAGTCATGGAACAGGGTGACAGTGGATTCAGTCTCGAACAGAGCCAGTTCTATTCCTTCGGCACACTAGCTAGGGCAGAGGAGCTAAGGCCAGCTGAGGTGCTGCCATTCTTTTTGCGGTTTTCCCTCATCCTAAAGCGAGAGTGGGACAATAGGTGATTGCACGCATCGAAGCTCACAGTATGCTTTTCCTCAGTTGCCTTGCAGCAGGGCAGATCTATCAGCCATCCTTGGTCCGCGTTGTGCATTGCATTGCACTGGTACAGGCGAAAGCTTAAGTTGCGTCTGCAATCCAGGCGAAGCGCACCAGCGACAACAGCATCGTCGTAGATTCACAGATTAGGCTGGGCTTAGACGTGACACGGAAGAACTTCCAAGCTCACCCGGAGAGCTATTGTCGCTGTACCCACCTCTCTCGTTAGTGCATTGCTCAGGCTTATCTCTCTTCTCGTCACCACTAGTGTGGAAGGTCCTGGAGTTCGTGCATGCTATCCTCAGTGCGGGCAAGTCTGTCACGCAGAGGGAAAGTATGTGATGACCTCTTGAGCTTACGAATTCACACTAAATGTTGGACTGTAGTGTACTATTGCCTAGTGGACAGTTTTGCCAACCAGGCTGAGTTAAACCGCACCATACAAGGTAATAAAAGACCTCGTTGGAACAAGGTGAAGACTGCTAATGCATCTCTGCCGTCCAGATGTAGTCGCCATGCTGAACTGCCCTCGCAGCAACCTAGGCATAACGACAAGTGAACGCGGCACTATAGTTGGGAGTGTGGAGTGGCGAGAGAAGGAACTTACAGTGGACTGTCGGCGGCTAGGCAGCTCCGGGAAGCTCATTTCATGCGATATTAGCAGCATCAAGATGATACGGTGTGCTGTGCTCGCTTCATAGCCAATGGTCTGCTAGTAGTAACCTTCCTCACTGTCAGATCGGATGCTCGGTTTATCATAGTGGTGGAAAAGGATGCAGTCTTTCAGCGCCTGGCTGAAGATAGGATCTTTGACACTCTGCCCAGCATCCTGATCACAGCAAGTACGATCACTTTGCCGGTAAAACCAAGACGAAGTTAGCTTATCAAACTCAGAGGGCTATCCGGATCTGGCCACAAGAGCACTGGTAAAGCGCTTGCAAGAGGAGCTGCACCTGCCAGTTATTGGCCTCTTCGACTGGAATCCAGGAGGGATAGGAGTTTATGCTACTTACCGTTACGGCAGTGTGGCGATGGGACTTGAATCACACAAATACGGTACCTGCCCTGACTATTCTTGTTGGGCTGACTTCCTGATATGTATGTTAGCCGTTGATATTAGGTGGCTTGGACTGTGTTGGGCTGATATCAAAAGTCTCAATATCCCATCCCGCTCCTTTCAGCCGATGACCGAGCGAGATCTGCGAACCATTCAAGCAATCGAAGCTTCAAACTGCCTACAGGTACGGTTCGATCGTAGTGGCACATTCCAGGTCAGGTACTTATCATCGGTTTGGATTCAGGACAATCCGCGATGCGCGCGAGAACTGAAGTTGATGGCAAAGAAGCGTGTCAAGGTGGAGATCCAGGCACTGAGCTATCTTGGTGCGACTTACCTTACATCCCATGTCATCACGAAGGCCATCCGCCGCGATTTCTGAGTGTCACATGCCGCCCCTGCTGATGGTTAGAATGTACACCCATAGCTTCGCAGCGCTACTTTAGTGTCCTTTATGAATTAATTCAACGGAAGATGCAAACTAAGATTATATCTTTGCAGTTTTTAATTTCTTTTGGAGATGAAGGAGTACTGGTCTCTCTTATCAAGCAGTTTTCTCGTCAAGCCACGGGGGCAGGCGCAGACCGACACGAGCGGCATTACGGATGAGGCGAGAGCGATTATCGTCAGGCTTAGGCATGAGGCCGTATCGCTCCCACATGTCCCGCTGCACTCGGCCGCTCTCCAGGAGCGTCAGGTAGGCTTGACCTGTTCGATACGCGTTCCACAGGTTCGAGACGCTCGGTGGGGCCGCGGAGGCGGAAGATGAAGATGAAGATGAGGAGGGCGCGGGCTCGCCGCTGGCGGAACCCGATCGGAAGGCACCGACGATGCGGTCTTGGAAAAGACGGTTGTTGGACACCGGCGTCACTTGCGCTCTTACCTCTCGCAGGAGGGATCGCAGCAACGACCGCACTTCTGTACGTGATGGTCCTGTTCCTGCTGTTGCCATCTTTGTTGTGTGAGCTCAGGTATCTGACCTTTTCTTCTTCGTTTTCTCTCTTTCCTTCTCTCGGATCAACAAAAGGGCAGGTGTGTGGGGCAGCAGGGCACTAGAGGGGCAGTTCGAGGGTTGGTGGCGCATCACGCGGGTGTTGGATGGTCTCGGGCGGACGTAGACGCCCGACCGAGACCGGGTATGTAGGAAGTAACGGGGCTGGTGATTTATGAGGGAGGACAGCCCCAAGCCTCCGCTGGTGGTTCGAAGAAGCTGCATAGATGAGGGCACTTCGGACCCATGGCTACAACGCGAATTAGGATATTAGTCGAAGTAGCATGAACACATCTTTGCAACCTTGGCAGCGAACCGGCCACCGAACAGTGTCTCTTACGCAGACACTCCACACACCTCCCCAGCAACCTTCACTCATCAGTACTGTCATTTGTTCGTCCTGGTGGCTTTCTTGGGGCCGATTGTGGGATGCATTGTGGAAAATGCAAGAACTGTGTTCCCTGAGTTACCCCCAGGGTGCTGCCTCCCAATGGTTGGTCGTAGGTAGAATGAAGAAGAAGAGGATGAAGATGAAAACAAAAGGGGCCAGGGTGAGAGTAGTCTGAATTGAGTTGCCGCCTGTGGCGGCGTTGTGTATTGAACTGATGGTTGCTCGCCACTCGGGTCGTTTCATCGAGCTGGCGGCCAAGGCATCGCGCAGAGCCTCGTGACTGGAGGCGTCCGCGGTCGTGTGCCCCGCGAGACCGCAGGACGGTCAGGCGCGACCGACAGCAAGTGTCGTTTCTGGTACCCGAGCACCCTCTTGAGAGGGCTTCCCGCTTAGGGATATTCGGCTTCCTCAGACCTTCCCAAGTGCTCCCC
>CDEZ01021613.1:0-14229 GCA_000826365.1 Acanthamoeba royreba | reverse complement strand
TGTAGATGTGGTGCAGTTGGTTCGGCGAGGGGCCATCGAGGAGGCCATCAAGCTGATCCAGTCGGCCTTCCCGCAGCTGCTAGAAAAGCACCCGGAGGTGCTCTTCAAGCTGCTGTGCCAACGCTTCATCGAGCTCATCCGACAGCGCAAGAAGGAAGAGGCTCTCCTCTTCGCACAGAAGGAGTGGAGCCCTCACGCCAAGGACCAGTCGGAACTACATGTATGGTGCATCCTGCGTGTGATGGTGGTGCTGCTGTTCGCGCTCTCTGGATGGCTGATCGTGGGTGACGATGCATGATCGTGATCCTCTTGCATCCTGCAGGACGTGTTCGCGTTGATCGCATACGAGGACCCCGAGAACAGCCCAGTAAGCCACTACATGGCTGAAGCCTACAAGGACCAGATCGCGCGCACGGTGAACAGCGCCATTCTCGGTACTGTACCTGCGCTCTTGAAACCCTGAACGATCTGGATCCACTTTCCCCAGGCTGACCTCGTCCATCACGGCGCTTCTCGGGAATCATCAGAGTACCATGGCCTGTCGGGTGAAGCGGCACTCGAAGTCATCCTGCGCCACTTGGTCGTTGTGCGGCAGCTCGCTGAGCATAGCAAGAAAGATGGTGTCTCGCCCAAGGTAAGTGGCGGGCGTTCGCTGTGCGCACGCACCCACGCTAACCTCAAGCTCGATGTGCACTGACTAGGGCGTGGGGCCATGGTGGAACTTGCGAACCTATCTCGAACGGCACTGACTGTGCTCGTGAGCGTACGGAGCGCTGACCGCTCAACCACACTGCGTGGGCCTGAGTCTCCTCGCGGCCCACTGCAGGTAGGGCTGGCTAAGCGGCTGCGCTCCGCTCCCGGCTCTCGCTCGTCATCTGTACAGATTCTCCAGCTTCCGCCTCAGGTCGCTTGTGTGCGTAGATACGACATCCAAGAATTCTTGGAAAGGTGTAGTCGCCCCAATGTTCCGCCGCTGCCGCGCTCCCATCAAGGAGGGGTGGAGAATAAAAATCGAAAATGTAAAAGCAAGAAGTGCAAATGATCCAGAGCAGAGGGGGAATTAATTTAAGCTTAAATTAAAAAGAAAAGGTCAGGGAAGGGAAGTGCTGGAAATTAGGACAATTATTCGTCTTGGGGCGAATTAGTAGAGAAGGAATTAAAGCGGCAAGGGGGGTGCTTTCTCTACTTGGCAGCGGGGTTGGTGACGAGGTAGGAGACGGCATCCTCGACGGTCTGGATCTTGTCAGCCTCAGCCTCGGGGATCTCAATGCAGAACTCGTCCTCGAGCGAAAGCACGAGCTCCACGGTGTCGAGCGAATCGAGGCCCAGATCGTTGATGAAGTGCGACTTCTCCTTCACGGCGTTGGGATCGACCTTGTGGAAATTCTTCACCACCTTCAGCACCCGCTCTCGGACGTCGGACTCGGAGAGACTCGCACCGGCCGCGTAGTACCTTCTCTGGTAACCGAAGGAGGTCATGATGGCGCCCCTCCTGGTCGACATAAGGGCGGCCGAGGAAGTGAATCTAAGGGCGCCCGTCGAGGCGGGAGCGCGGAGCAGCATGGCGGGGCGGACGATGCGGTTCATTATGTGCCGAGCAGATGGTGGGGCTGCGGAAGATGAGGAAAAATGAATTGTAATGATCGAGCAACGGCGCTACACAGAAATCGGCAGAGATTCGCAAGTAGAAACAAAGCACCCGTTTTGTCCGGATTTTGCCGAACACAAACATTTCATTTGGAAATATATTGTAATATTTCGGAAGTATTTACAAAACTCAAAATTGAAATGAAGCATGTCATGAAAAAATTACTTGAGAAGTCACAATAAATTTCTTGGCTCAGCTTCTTTGAAGTCCGTCAGCATGCTGGGGTGCTGCGGATGTGGCGAGAACTGGTGGTGCCTTCACGAAGATGCCCTACGCGTGGTTATTGTAGGCAAACCCAATTCTGGTAACCATTTTCTTTGTTTTCACATTTTACAATATAATGCATAAAATGCATAAGAAAATGTTTTTGGCCCTTGATAATTATTTTGCATGCTGATCATTCTTGTGCACTGATGCAGGCAAAACGTACGTGCGGTTTCTTCAAGCAGGGATTTACTATTTGTCACATGAACAGTGAATGACAACATGATGATGTTGGTGTGTGTCCCGTACAGGACATTGATCAGGTCATCCTACGTGAATTCAACTACGCCATGGGCAGTGCGCGGTACCATGACATTGAAAACCCTGATGGTGTGTGATCGCTCTCTGAAGATCATCTGGTTCATGCTCGGCTTGCGTGGTGTGAAATCAACAGAAGAGAAAAAGCCTCCAAAGGGCACCACGCTGGACCAGATCGAGCCTTATGTTGTACAGCGCGGGGACACTACACTCCACCTATGGGAGCAGCCTTCCTCCTGCCACTGGAGGCTGGACTACAAAGGTCGTTATTCACTGAGGAAGCTTGGTTGTGACTGTTTCTTGAATGCCTGACGAATCGTTCCAGGCCGGGAGTATGCGCGAATACAGCCTGACGTGATAATCTACGCATTCAGTGTGGTTGATGACTTCCATAATGTCACATATGAGATCCCCGACCGATGCCGTGGCCGTACAACCTTTGGTGCTGATCTAACATTACCACTGATCATTGTGGGCACCATGTCGGATCTACGCTATGAGGCTAGCCAGAGGCGAAAAATCATCGGTGATGCAGAAGTTGAATATCCATACAAATCCATACACAATCGCAAGTGCTTACTCCATGCATGCAGGCACGTAGCCTCGGTGAAAAGATGGGAGCGCTCTATTACGTGGAGGTGAGCGCTCAGCGGGGGGACAACATTGATTTGCTTTGGGACGTTTTGACCAAGTCCAAATCGATGCGACAGTGGATAGAGGCTCGTGAAGTACGGAATCGAAGGCTCGGTACGCATTCTTCGCACTTGTTACTCTGATCTGTGTGCTAACCACACATCAGGGTTATCACCCCCGGAACGTACGGAGGACGATGAGCCGTTGCTACCGTCTAAGAGCGGATCACGCTGCACGCTGAGCTGAGAGCAGCCCGAACTCTCATTTTGTGCATGTTGTAGATGACACTTGTAACCTTTATCTGAAACAGGTTTTACCCCTATCACAATCAGGCATCTGCTCTCTTTCGTCCTCTTCGTGGTCTTTCCTCTTCCTCTGCTTCTTGGGCGCTCGTCCCTCGGTCACCTCGTCTCTGCTTCTCTCTTCCTCGTCCTGTTGCTTTTCTTCCTTGCTGCCCCTTTTCTCCCTCTTGACGCGCTTCCTCCTGCTCATCTTCCTTCTCTCCTTCACGCTTCCCTCCACGGTTTCGTACCGCAGCACCATCCTTTCCTCGCCCTCGTCCCCTTCCAGCTGGTACTCCTTTCGCACTTTGTCTGGACTTACATGCTTCTCCTTCATCAACAGATTCCTCCGTTGTTGGCTGCTGATCGTTTAGCGCAGGAATGTCTGCTCTTGATGAAAGTGCAACCTCTTGAGAAGGTGCAGGCGCCGCAGCGGATGCTTTCCACGAAGTGGAAGTGCACAGGGCCATCAGTTCATTTCGGAGACGATCGAACTCGGGCCGATAGCGGCGTTCATAATGCGCCCAGGTCCCGTCATCGGCACCCGAGGCCATCATCTTACTCATGTCCATCATATACCGCTGGGCGGCGTGGAATCGCGACATGCGGCCGTCACGCGCCAGCTCCACGGCCAAGAGCAGCAGCCGCAGCGCGTGTACCACCGTCTTCCGTGCGCGCTCTGCGTTACCCTTCTCCAGGTACTTCTGTGCCATCCGCCAGTCTCGCGTGGTCTCCTCATCGATCGCTGCAAACAACTGTGATGGCCGCAGTCGGAAGGATCCTCGCAAGGAATCGATGAATGTCGCTGATGATGACGTTGATGTTGATGACGATGATGAAGTGGTGTGCTTGCTCGTGCTAGGTTTCGATGACGAGGCGGCAGCACTGATGGCATTGAGTGGAATGTCCTTCCATCGGTACTCAGCCGGCAGCCAGAGACACAGGAGTTCGTAAAACTCGTGCGCCTCTTCCACGCGTCGCCGGAACTCATCCACATGCAGGACCGACGCGTCGATCTCGCCGTTGTGGAGTGTCGCGTGTGGCGGCAGCTTCGTCTTCGACTTCTTCGGGTCGCTCCGATGGACGATGATGAAGTCGTAGTCACTCTCAAAGGTGGCCGAGCCCCACAGACGACTGCCCACGAGGAAGACCGCCACAACGTCTTCTTCGGCCAGACGCAGTCGCCGTAGCACGACCGGCAGCGACAGGTGCGTCGCCGCGCGCAGCTCCGCCATCGCCGACGCAATTGCTGACTCATCGGCTTCACTGAAATCCATCTTCCCTGTGCTCCTCCTGTAGTCCTCCTCTTGTTCCATCTTGTGGCGAACACAAAACTTTTTAGTGGCGAGGTTTACCTCAGGCCTACCGCAACCTGTGTGTCTTTCTTCTTGTAGGATTCTCTGAAACGAAAAACGAAACTGGAAAAGCGACAGAAACGATTTTCGGAAATACAAACAATTTGATAATTTTGTAATTATTTCCGAAACATCAAATTATTTTGGAAACTTGGAGATTCATTTTCCATCCAATTTCTTTCATCTCTACGCGTTATTGATAATAATGAGTCTCCCTCCCGCTGCCGCCCAGCCGCCCGCGGCTCTGTCTCAGATCCTCCCGCTTGGTGCGGTCCATAGTGATCGTCGCGGTGTGCACGCAATTTGGCCTTCAGCTGATTTTTTCTTTTTTGCGAATCCTGTAACAGAGCTGATTGACGAATGCATTGGGTCTAAGCTGTGGATCATCATGAAGGGCGACAAGGAGATTGTCGGCACCCTCCGTGGCTTCGACGATTTCGTCAGTACTTGTCCCCACTTCGTTTATTCCTCTATTTTAGAAATAATAATAATGAATACAAGTTTTATTTTAGTTTTTTATTTAATGCAGAAATATTTTATTTATTCAAAAACAGGCCATGAAATCAATCAAAATACAATATTATTTAAATTTGATATTTATTGTTCTTTTTGTCTCTATACAGACATGGTCCTGGAAGACGTGACTGAGTAGTACGTACATAGCTTTCTGCGCTGTGCTTCGACGGTGGGAGCGAGTGATCCCGTTTGCTGACGTGTGATGAATGTGTTATGATCGTTGTGTGAATGCATTGATCAATCCACTCATCAGTGAGAGCACTCCCAACGGCGTCAAGGAGATCCACCAGGACCTTATTCTTCTCAATGGGAACAACGTTTGTTTGGTGCGCCAGCTTCCTGATTTTCTTGAAGTGAGCTTCGTCTCGTAAGCAGTTGCTCACTTACGCATAATATCCTACAATCATAGCTCGTGCCTGGCGGACCAGAAGGAGTGGAGGAGATCGAAGAGGGTGGTGAGATGGTGGGACAATCCGATATGGCCTCACCTACTGTGTACGTCTTGCATTGGGCTGTATCTTTCTTCAGATTATTAGATTTCTCATCAACTCCGTTGCGCCAACAGGATTCACCAGGAGTGAAAGCGTGCTCTAAGGTGAAAGTAATCAATAGACTATTTATCTCTATATTCTGTGCAAAGAGGGGCGTGGATCGCTTTTGCAAGGTATGCTTTGAGATTATGTACAACAAACAGCGGAAAGATTGCGGGATGGGTTGGGTGGTTTGGTTTCTGACCGGGGTACGGGCTGCGCCTTCCCTCGAGTTGACTTTCATCACAGAAGGCCGCTTCTACTAACCACGATAGGTGGCCAATTGGCGAGTGATTCGAGGCACACCCTCACCGGGCAACAACCATTCCCTGTTCCTCTTGTTGGGGATCGCGGGGAATGCAGTGATGAAGCCAGCCCCTGTGATGCTGTCGATACCTGGTGCTTCGATGTCAACAGTCTGGGACTTCACAAGGTCAAACAGCGCTGTCCCGCCAATGTCATTCCCCGTGCGTGCCACGTATTTCTCGCGGAGCAGAGCTGCAAAACCGCTTACATGTGGAGCGGCCATCGAGGTACCTGATGTGCGATGAATGTAGTCAGTGAGTACAGGCACTAAGGAAGGAATCTGGGGAGTGTACCACTCATGGTTCCGTATCTCCTACCAGGCATGGTACTCCACACGTTGAAGCCAGGGGCGGCAACGTCGACTTCATTGTTGGAGTTGGAGAAGTAGACGGATTGGATGGTGTCCTCATCTTCCGCTACACTGAACTTGACAGCCCCCGCACCACAAACTTCGTGATAGAAGCCAGGGTAGCTCACTTCCATCGTATCCCACCGGCCGTCGCCTTCGTTGCCCACGGCGGCTACCACCAGCACCCCACTTGACACCGCCTTTTGGATTGCTTTGTGCAGCTCTTCATTCGGCAGAGAGACGCCGAGGCTCATGTTGATGATGTGGCAACCGTCACTAACCGCGTGATGAATGGCCAGAATGACGGACTCGATATTTCCTTGGCCATCACAGCCCAGCACACGATAGCCTCTCAACCGGGCCGCGGGGGCCATCCCTAGCAGTTGTCCATTCGCTACATCAAACGGGGTACGTCGACGTCAAGACATCCTGTTTCTCAAGTTCAAGAACCGACGAACGAACCTGCAATGGTACCTGCCACGTGCGTACCGTGAGGATTCCACTTAGACGTGGGGGCCTTGTCACCTACGTAGTCCCTCTGGCTGATCACCTTGCCTGCGAGGTCAGGATGCTTGTGGTCTATGCCACTATCGATAACCCCTATGATTGTGCCTTCCCCCCTGAACTTCTGGGCCCATAATGTTGGCGCGCCAGTGGCCCACCTGCATAGAAGAAGTGATTGTGAGACTTAAGCTCATGCCTTTCCCAATCAAGAGGCCACGTACACGCCAGCGGGTATGCCCGAGACGACCTCCGAGGTAGACACAGTATGTAAGTCAGCGGTGGTGCGCCCAAGTGCGACGGGCGCAAGCTGGACCTGTGGGAAACCCGTTTGGCGACGTCGAGAGTAAGTAGCTGACATTCAGGTGAAGGAGATCGAGTTCAAAGTGAAGAAGAGCTTAAGCCAGGTGAACGTTCGGCTCTTATTGTCTGTACATCGTTTAACTCCGAAAATCTTCGTGTAAGTAAGGTCACAAAGTGCTCTGGGCACAAAGTGTCCCACCGTCCGGTCACTCATTTTGTACAGCTGCTGCAGCGATGGCAGCAGCAGTGCCAGCAGCTTCAGCGGCCTGCTGCTCTAGATAGCGCTTGTAAAAGAAGGAAAAGTACTGCATCCGCTCAAGGTCAACACCAAGCCGCTGCGCAGCCTGGCGTACATTCCCCCGGCTTCTCTGGAGCGCCTCCTCGTACCTGCGATGAGAAGTATCTTTAGTCCTTGAGTCCAATCCTGGGCTGAGATGAAACGTACCTGCCAAGTTCACTTTCGGTCCAACCGTGACGTGAACCTTCGCAGAGGAAGTCGCGCCGCTTGTTTCGCTGCTCGGGCGAGTTGAGGAAGGCTTCGTACTTCTTCAACATGGCGGCATCAGTTTGCACATGACTGAAAGAGCTGTGCCCCACCGGGACATGTCGGTGCAGATACTTCTTATCTGTGGTCACTAACCGCATCACATCTTCATAGATTCGCTCTTCAGTAGGCGACATTCCCGAGGTGGATGAGGTCAATGATGTAGGAGGTGGAGATGATGAAGGAGGCGATAGCGGAGTTGTCGTAGTCGGTGACGTAGAGGTAGAAACGGATACTGGTGTAGGTGGCGCCAGAGTGGCGCTATCGGCCGGCTCTGTGGTTGGCTCGGAAGCAGAAGTCTCTGTTGCTGCTCCAGCTTGTGTATCTTCAGCGACATTCCCACCATCAGCAACATTCCCATCTCCTCCAGTTCCGGCGTCAGCGTTGGTGTTGTTGGCGTCACCCTGGAAAGCGGTACCGCCCGGCCCGTACGTGGCGTAGTCGAGAGCAAACGTGACTATAAGATTCTGGATCTCGTAGATGTCATAGTCCGATGGCGGCAGAGTCTTCAGCACTCGCGCGAAGATCAGTGGTACGGACGTCATCGGGATGGCAGTTAGTGATCGGTACATGAGATCAGGCAGCAGCCGCTTGGTGCTCTTCCGCTTGGATGAAGATGACGATGCTCCGGCGTAGGACGACCCTGATGCTTCAAAGTCATCGTCGTCGTCCTCGGGCGACGACTGTCTCCGTCGCTTGCTGCCGTACGACTGCTTCTTCTTGGATCCGGCACTGCTCCCGCCTCCTCCTCCTCCACCACCGCCGCTCTTCCTCTTCTTCTTGGCCGCGACGTACGGATCGCCCGCGATGGGACCACCCATCTTCTTCTTGATGGTGACCGAGAATATCTCCTCCGCCAGCGACGACGTCGAGTGCAGCGACACGGCCGCAGCGACCTCCTCCTCGTCGAGGACTCCAGCCGCTGACTTGCGCGCCTTGCCGGCCTTGCTGGCCTGCTTCTTGCCCGCCTTCTTCGAGGCCGCCGCGCCGCCGCCACCGCCGCCGCCGCCGCCGCCAGCCTCGCCATCATCGTCGACGAGATCAGAGCCATCATCGTCATCGTCCTCGCGTGGCGAGTCCTCACGCGTGGCCTCCCGCTCGGCCTCGAAGTCGAGATCGGCGGCATCGAGATCCTCCTCATCCTCGTCCTCGCCCTGCGGGCAGTAGTCCTGATCGTCCTTACCCTCCACGGCCTCGGCCTCGTCCTCGTCCTCATCATCATCGAGTAGAGCCTGCCAGGTCTCATCGATGGCAGAAGAAGATACGTCCCCGGACAGATCCCCTTGGCCTTGATCTTCCCCACCCGTGACAGATGGCGGCGATGGGTTCGAATCCTCCTCGATGGAAGGCGGAGAGGGCGTATCGGAACCCGCAGCTCTGCCATTGCTCTGATTCATCGAAAAATCGTCACCGTCCATCTGTTCCATCTCCCCCACTTCCCCATCACCGTCACCATCTTCCATTACGAATTCTTCTTCTTCAAAATCTCGAGACAGATCGGAGTCGTAGATGGATGGTGGTGAGGGTGAACCCAATGCCAAATTGGGTGGAGTGTATAAAGGCCCTGTTCCCTCCATCTTTTGAAGGGAGGGACATCCAAACTCCCCCTGACACAATCTGTCTCCCCAAATTTCTGTTTCAATTTCGCAAACATTTCGTATCGTTCCAAACATTTACTGAAACACTTCTAAAATACAAAAAAAGATAATAAACAAAAAAGAGCGAAAGCGCAAACTCGAAAAGAACGAAAGCTAGCGAAACCGGCCACTGTGCGTCATCACAGCTGTGATAGGAGCGTGAACCGGCAAAGAAGGAAGGTAATGGTACATCTCTGCCTATGGGATCGGGGTTTGCGAAAACTGTACAGGGCAATCGATCAACCTAAGTCCCGCTCCAGTTGACCAGTGGATCGCAGCACCACCTTTGGCGCGGTCACCCATAGAGGACCTAACACGCCGGTTGCTCGCTCTGCCTGAGCCTGCAAAGTGAAGGTAAAAAAGAGCGAGTGTCAGTCGGACACGAGGATCAAGAAGGAAGGACACCGCACCACTGTGTCGAACTGCTGCAGGAATCGATCGAGGCACGAATAAAACTGTCTGGCCTGTTCCCGGTTTGACGCGAAAAAGTACAAGTTAAGGTGATAAAACCCTGTGTCTGCATCATCCAACTGTGGGACAGTCAGCTTAGTATCTTGAAAAACCAAAGAATGAAGAGTAGTACCATGTCAGCTACATCCTTGGCATAGCCCTCCCATCGACTATCCTCCATGCGCTGATATGCCTTGAGTGCAAGGTCCTTGTAGTTATTTTGTTCGCTTTCTCTGTGAGGGTTTTCCTCCTCCTTGCTGTCCAGCTTGGACCCGCTCCCCTTGGCTCTCATGCTCTTACCTCTTCGCTTCTCCTCACGTCCACCTCCTTTGTCTTGCTCTTCCTTTAGCCACGGTCCAACTTGCATTCGCAGCGATTTGGATGCCGCTTTGCGTGGCGACGTCGCAAATGCATCACTGGTCCGTCCGTTTTCTTTGTCGTTATCTTCCTTGGAGAATAAGCTCATCAGCTTTTGGCTGCCCTCTTCTCGCGGGGATTGTTGGTCCTTCCCTCTCTTCCGAAATGTAAGAAAGTGGCCCCGTCTAGATGTCGACGACGACGTTGACGAAGCTGAGGCTACTAATATGGATGAAGACCGTGACGAAGACGCGGAAGAAGATAATGAGGTGGGCATCGATGCGGAGGATGAAGCGGGCGCAGTAGATGCAGAACGCTGACGATGAGCGAAAAACGTTCGTGACTGGCCTTCGTCAGAAGTTTCTCTTGGGGACTTCGCTCGCGACTGGGAGTCTAACAAGTCAACACCCTCAGCCTCTGCCATTACCTGGAGTGCCTGCAGGAAGTCACCGCCCTTGACGGACGCCGGTAGTACGAAGCTGCGCGAACGTCGGTATTGGACCGATCCTGCCACTATCGTAAGTAGGTTAAGTGTGTGAGTGAGAGCGATGACCAACCTTTTGAGGCACTCATACCTTGCTCCCGTGGTTGGTGGTCCTGGCGTCATCACGAGCAAAACATAGTGGGGAAGGGAAAGATATCAGCTCAGTGCACAATGAGAACAATGCTTTTCAAGGGACGGAAGCTTACCGACTCCACGCGCTTAACCGGACTGGTCTCCAGCGTCTTACTGCTGCTACGATCTGGCCACTCCTCATTCGGAGAGGATGAAAGTGATGAATCGCCATTCCGCGCAGCGGTCAGTGTGCTTGACATGGTTCCCGAGGCTGTGATCATGACGCGCTCACTGCCGAGCGAGATGGTGGTGTTCCGCTTACGTTTGGACGGCTGCACCACGGTCTGCCGCTTTCGAAAGGCCTGAAAGCCTTCGTCGCCGTCGATGCTCTCCCGCGGTGTCGTGCTCGGCGTCGAACTGGGCGATGCAGTGCTCGGCGTGCTCGGTGAGCTCATGTTGCCCGTCGATGCTGTGTCGTTCGTCTCCTCCGCAGACGTCGGCGTCGTAGGGACGGTCATCGCCCGCCGCCGCCGGAGGCTCTCCACCTCCCGGCGGCGGCACAGCAGCCGCTCCATCTCCTTGTCGATCTTTCGTAGCTCGTCTTCCACGTCCTCTACCTCCGAGGGGACGGGTTGGGTACCCAAAGATGCCGATGTGTTGGCCTCCCTGCCCGGTGATGTCAGAGTTGACGTCGATTGAGGCGATAAGGCATAAGATGAGGCAGAAGCTCGCTCTACAAGATCAATCTCGCGCTGCCAATTAAGAAGCAGTCTTTCGATTTCCTTCTCCATCCCCGTCAGCTGCGCCTCAATGTGATGCAATCGTAGCTTCTTGGGGACCTCATGCTGCAAATTATTTTGTAAGATGGGAGGTACAATTAGATCCCAAAAAAAAGGGCAAAGAAATGGCACCTGGGCGCTGGGGGTATGAAGCTCATCTTCCGTTCCTCTGCTGCCATTCGGGAGCCTATCTCCATCTTCTGCGGCAGAAGGCATGGGGCCTCTAGATGAGCCCTTCGCGACCACAGTGGTGTACCTCACGCTGTTCTCGCTGGACCGTGCGGGTGTCGTGGCGTCGTCCATGGTGACTGCAGCAGCTGCCGCCCGCCCATCCAACGAAGGAAGACCTCTCTCTCTTGTCAGGAGACAGAGTCAGGTCCCTCAAGCTGCCGCTGCTACTGCTTGGGGGCAACCTGTCCTCTGGAGAAAAGAAGAAAGGCCTTAAGGTAGGGAGCAGCCTGACCTGCCCGGGACAGTGTGGTGGCCCTACCTTGCTCCTCCCTCCTTCTTGGCCCAGGACACACCTGTCCTCTCCTCTCCTTCTTCTTGAACTTTGTAGTCAGGAGGATACACACGCAATTACCCGAGGCTGCTAATAGCAGAGCAGGGCGAACTGCGAGTGGACGGAAGGACCACAGCAACCGAGACCACCGCAACGTTTATCCCCAGTAGCGTGCTTGAGAAGAGAATGAATGATAGTTGGGAATATGACGTTACTTGCAAAACACTGAGGTCCTTTACAATAACAAAGGCAAGGCGCAAGGTGATCATAGTGATGGTTCTTCATCCCTCACCACCAGTTTACCGAGTCCCTCACTCTTCTTCATCCGGAATGGAACTCGGAAAGCCATTATTGCCAATTATGCAAAGAATGTGAACACGTTGCTAAGCGTGCATTTCTGGAATTCCAATTTTCTGTGGTATGACCTGTGGCGCCAGAGAAGCCAGCAAGGCCGGAGCAAAGCTTCTACATGCTCCTGTGGGACAGGAAGGAAGGAACACACCCCCACGCCACATATCAAGAGCCGATCTGAAAGTTATCAGATCATTCAGTCTCTACACGCTTTTATTTTCCAGCACATCTGCCCTATCCAATTTTTTACAAAATATTGATACATATTTCAATACCAAGTAGGACTCGAGTTTAATTTGTTTTTAATTTGATCCTGATTTTTTTAAATGGTATCTCAATCAAGATTTAAATTAAAACACAAATAAATAGCATTTTTCTCGAGTCTTGCCACAAATGAAGAGATCGACATCGTCGAGATTGGCGAAGGACACCAAGCTGAGCAAGGCCGACAAAAAGGCAAAGAGAAATGTCAAGATTAAATTCACTATCTTCATCAAGTCCCTCCTCAACCTCTCGCCCGCCCTCAATGAATCCGACGTCTCGATTGCCTGGAAGCGCGGCTCCAAAAAATCCAACAAGGTAGAGGACCTTTTTTCTTTTTGATAATAAAATTCCCATTTATTTTCCTATTTATCATTATTTAGAAAATATTTTCTATTTATTATTGAAATTGCAGGAACGAACGCAGTTTTGGAAGAATAATTAAATGTATTTAAAAGAAATTTATAAATAGGTAAAGAAAACTTCTGACTTTGTTGTGGTCTCATCATGTGTGGTCGTCACACTGTCAGGGTGAGACAGAGAGCGTGCGCGTACAGAACGGAGCCGCGGAATGGAAGAAGCCGCAGCCCATCCCCGTCGATGCGACGCTGATCCAGTATCCGACCCTACACAAGTTCCAGCAGAAGACCATCGAGTTCACCATCAAGCAGGTGCGCTCTGATGTCCGCCTCCATCCAGCGTGTTTGCAGTTGCTCGCTCCTCTCGTTCGTTGTGTCCCGTGCGAACCGCAGAAGGGTGGCGTCCTGTGTGATCAGCGTTTGCTCGTGATGGTGAAACATTCGCCATCAAACACTAAATGCTTCGTATTTGCGCTGCAGTCGGTGGATAAGAAGAAGACGACGAACGTGACCAGTTTCGAGGTTGACCTGGCACAATACGCTACGGATAAGTACGTAGTGCTGTGGAACCGCTAGGCTACTTTACGTACAAGAATGCTGACTCGCGTTGTGGGTGTAACAGAACGGATGAAACTGTCACCTTCCCCATTGTAGCAGTCAAGGCAAGCAAATCCAAGTCCTCCTCAATCATGCCGCCTATTGCTCCAACCGCAACGGTGGGTCCCACTTCACGCTTTGCACTTCATCCACTGAACTGACTTGGTTGGTTACGCTGTAACAGTTCAACATCAAGGCAGAGTGGCTCAAGATTGGAAACAAAAAGATAGTCAACAGGTACCTTTGGTGTCCCACCCAACTCAGGCGATAGTCATCGTTCTGACGTTGGCCTCTTAAGAAATCGGGAAGGTGATGACTACGATCTACAAACTGACGCAGAGGAAGATGAAAGCGAAACAGATTTTGACGAATCGGATGTTGAATCTGACTCTGATATGGTACGATCGTCTGAGGGATCAAGTTTGATGCTTCTTTGTGTTAATCGCTCCACAGGATGACGATGACTTCAAGGACAAGGATGGGAAGGGCGGTATGGACTTGTCCTACTCTCTCGACTACCCTGTAGCTACGCCCGTGGCTATGCCGATGGAAGTACAGCTTCTCAGCCTTGCCGCTTAATTCTCGGTCTCGCTTATTAACGTCTTCTCAACCTGCTCCCTCAGTCACAGTCTATGGCCAACGGGATGCAAAAGGAGATGGAGAAAGAGCTCAAGCAACTCCAGAAGGACGTTAAGGATCTAAAGAAGGAAATTGCTGAGCGTGATCAAGTACTGACAGAGCTGATCGAGCTTCGCATCAAGTTAGACGAAAAGGCCGGGGGCAAGAAAGACTCGAAAAAAGAGTCAAGCGGGCCGAAGGGATGGAAAGAAATGAAGAAGGAGGTCATGGAGATTAAGCGATGGATGGAAAGGAAGGATGACGAGGTATCCGA
>CDEZ01021610.1:0-11065 GCA_000826365.1 Acanthamoeba royreba | reverse complement strand
AGGCGCAGAAGATGGTGCCCGAGGGCGTGGAAGGCCTCGTGGAGTTCCGCGGCAGTGTATCGAGGGTGATCAACACTCTGGTTGGAGGCATTCAGTCGGGTCTTGCCCACACTGGCGCTGGTACTTGTTCTCTCCTCACTCGTGTGATAACCATTGCCCCTCACTGACTGATGATAATTGCTCTCTTCTTACAGGTGACATTGCGTCATTCCAGAGGCAAGCCGCTTTGTGGACGCAAGGATTCGCTGGTATTGCAGAGGGCAACCCTCATGACATCACTGATGTCAGAAACTAAAGAAAGACCTCTTTCCTAATTCTTCTACAAGAATTGGCATCACTTTACCAAAAAACCATCTTCTGGGGTGGATAGTGGGTGTGAAAAGAAAGTGTACACTAGTTAAAAGTGGACCAGTGACAAACTTTGAATGCAGGATAGGTGTGTTACCATGTATATCATGATGGACTTGGTGTTGTCAAATAAGAAGTACATTGATCATGCACTTGCAGACGGACAACAAAAAATTTCGAAGATTTCAAAATCATTTCGAATATGTTTCAAAAGCGGAGAAAAACCGACGGAAAGCGGCCGGGATGCGGATGTCGACAGGCCCAGTTGACTCAAAGAAGAGCACTCTTTCGCCACTTGCATTCACCTTCACACGCAGTGCAGACACCACAGCTAAGTTTTTGCATACTCCTCCTCCCCAAAAACATGAACGACAGAAGGTGCCGTCCCTCTCTGACTCTGTTCCTGAGTCCTGATGACCGTATGATCATCAGGAATTGTCGGAGCTAAAATTCTCGAATTGTAGTCGACTCACCAGTAAAACACCTGCATGTCGTACACACACAGGGACGACACGTACTACTATGAAGACCGCGAGCCTGAGCTCAAGAGGCGCGGGAGCATGTGGGACGAAGACGACGAGCTGGCCGACGTGCCGCCGCTGCCGGAACGGGTCGGTCGACGCGTGCGCCGAGCCAGCCAGGAGATAGGCGAGGACGTGAGTCGCGAAGTGGAGAGGATGGGCGGTCGTCTTCGCGAATGGAGCGAAGACGCTGGCAAGAAGACCGAGAAGGCCACGCGTGACCTGGGCGAGGGTATCAAGCGGATGGGCAAGGCCGGCCGCAAGTGGGTGAAGGAGGGAATGTCTGATGACTACGATGATGAAGACTATGAGCGTGCTCTGTACGACACTGATTACAATCTGGCTCGCAGACTTGACAGAGAACGCGATGAAGAAGAGGAACGTGCCAGAAGGAAGGAAATGAAGAAGAAGAAGGAAAATAAGGCTGCGTGGCGTTACCGCGAAGGCCGCGGTGGATTGAGGAAGAAGATGGACGAGATCGGTGACGAATTGGAGAATGAAGCCGATCTTGCGCGAGCGGACGAAGAAGAACCCAGGAGAGGCTGGTCCTGGTGGGGTTGGCGCAATAAGAGAGGAGAAGCCAAGGAAGAAGAGTTACCCGAAGGGCGCATTGCGAATGTGCCGTTGATGGTATCTATCTTGGAATTTAACTCCGATTACTGAGTGATCGCTGACGAACTTCTCGCAGGCCCGCGAGATGGACATCGTGTGCATCGACTCAAGCATCGCCTCGGCGCAAGCATTCCGCTATGCCCTGAGGTATCTACATTGCAGAGTATGAGCTTGAGCTAGGGCTGATGCTGATCATACGTGATAACTCAGGAATGTACCGCGAAACCACTCCTTGATGTTGTTGCACGGCATTCCTACTCCTCCTGGAGCAGTCGATAGCAAACTAGAGGACGAAAGAGAGATGCACCGTGTTAAAAAGAGGTTTATGGCCCTCTGCAAACAGGAAGGCGTACGTGCTCCATAAGGAGTTAGATCCTTGATAGAATGCTCACAACTGTTGTGGGACAGCGTCGATGCGTGATGCGTGACTTTGAGTACATAAACAACAACGACCTAGGAGAGAAAGTCTGCCGCATTGCGGATCGCCAAGGAGCAGGAAGTGTGATTGTCGGTCAGAGAGCCAGCACGTCCGAGATGAGAAGGTACTCCTCAATCAAACCCATTCTTCACTGTAATCAAGCTCAATGTTGGCGTACACAGGGCTTTGCTCGGCTCACCGTCAGTGAGTGTGATGCAACACTGCAACGTGCCTATTACCCTCATTGCTGAGAGGAAAGAATGTGAGCCTTATTGAGCGCTCTTGAGCACGTGTGCGTCCAGTTAGCCCATTTGATAAAGGAACAACAATTAGGCGAAACGTCATCTACATACTAACATGTGAATGAACTACAAGGACTCCTGAGGACAGATGCCACCATGTCCTCCTTCCTGTTCTAGCTGGACAACATGTTCTGGTTCTTCTGATTTTAACTTCTATTGTCTAGTATCGCCATCAGTGGTGTTCTTGCCAGCATTCCATCTTCTGGGGACATACCTGAGGTGTTGACTGCTTCCTTAGGGGAATCGACCGGTTCCTCGCGGGTGTGACCTACCTAGACGATCGCCTGGCGCCGCCGAGCTTGATAATGACTCGCGGCTACTATGCAAAAACCGCACTGGCTGCCTACGAATTCCGCTGCGGCCGTTGGCGGAGATGGTGGTGATCACCAGCCTGGGTCACCAACACTCACACGCCGCTGGCTGTTCGACTCAGATGAGCAGGTAAATAGGACCATGTGGGCTGGACAGGGCAATCACCAGCTGCACGTGGCTGACGTGGATGGCGATGGGCGCGACGAGGTGGTGTTCTGGGGCGATGGTGATTGCTCACGATGCTGTGGGGCTTGAGCAACATGGGCTTGGACTCTGGCCGCTGTGTTGTAGCCGATGTTGACCCGCGCCACCAGGGTCAAGAGGTGTGGGCGCGCTCCATACCGGGCCTCTACACGGCCACGGGCGACTTGATCACTAATTCTACACAGTCAATGCACACGTTCGGCATCTGGTGGGACGGCGACCTGTTGCGTGAGCAGCTGGACAACATCACGATCAGCAAGTGGGACTGGCTAGAGGGCCGCTCAGTACCGCTGATGACGGCCGTTGGTGCAGCGACCAACACGCAGAAGGCCGTGCCGTCCCTGCAGGCTGACCTTCTGGGCGACTGGAGGGAGGAGGTGGTGTGGCGTACTGAGGATAGCTCAGCATTGCGCATCAACTACTCACCCCACCCTGCACCGAATAGTGACCCTCCTGGATGACCACCACTACCGCCTTGCTGTGGCTGGTCAAAACGTGGGCTATAATCAGATGCCACACCCTTCCTTCTTCCTGGGCGAGCCTGATCAGGCGATGCTCCTTCCCAAACAGAACATTGATGTCGGCCAGAAAGGATAGCATGGCGTTGGACCCACGACTTTTCAATAGAAGCATTCCCGTTGTCTTACCCTCCGACTCAGGATGATGTTCCAAGCTGTCCAATGTCGGCGGTGAAGTACAGATTGCCTGCAGCATCGGTGTCACACACAAAGCTTGCAAACTCAGGCAGTAGTGCTACGGATGGCCGAGTGCCGCGTACAGCAAAGGCGTTGGCACAAGGGTTGGGCTACAGCGTCACGTTGGGCCAACTGACGGCCACCTCGGTCGCCGCCACGTCCTGCCAGCTCGGAGTGAAGCATCGGCCTTCTCAGTGTGTGTGGTTGGGTCTCAGGCACCATTGCCGCTGAGCAGCTGCGAGTAGTTGTACCCCAGGACTGAGAGACACTGGTTGCAGACCACCGGAGGGAAGCTGAAGTGGGCACAACTTAAGATCAGCCTTGAACTTGGTTATACCAAAGTCAGATACCTTCATATTTCACTTGGCATCAAGCAGGACATTGAGTGATTTTAGGTCACGTTGCACGATGCCCGAAGCAGGAAGTGCATGCCCTTGGCCGCGTGATCAAGGCAAGCTTGAGTGCAAGGTTAAGAGGAATTGAAGATTAGGGCGAACTGAGTTGAGAATTTCAAGCAGGAGGTTCTCGTGATGACGACTCTGCGACACCCCGTGGCATCGTGGTGCCGTGTCGCCCATCGTGGTGCTTTTCATGACGGCCTGCACCAAGCCCCCGCGCATGTGCCTGGTTATGGGGTATGGTTCCCTCTTACCCCTGAATGCGTGGCGGCGACATGGCTAACGCGAGCGCTGGATCGAAGGGCTCGAAGTCGATAGGTGGGCTCATGCCACTGCCCCGAAGCAAAACACTCACAACGGACCGGCCGATATCGAACCCGACAAATCTCCTGTCGATCCGCAACGCTGCACCCCCGGTGGTTCGAGGGTTCCACCAGCCTCCTATTGCAAAGCAACCAACGGTTGTGTGCACTCCAACCGGCACTTAGCTCCTATTTGCTGTCCCAGCACCCATTGTTGCACCCCATACACCGCCTGCCTCTGTGCAACAGGCCGTAATTCAATTACTGTGATCTTCTGTTAGGTTGCAACTTGTTCGGGGCTATTCTGATAACCTTTCAAGAAGAAACAAGGGGCCAGCCCAAAAACCGATTGGTCGAGGCAATCCCCGCCAGTGGGAACCCGAGAGAGTCCCCCAATCCCGTGCGCGAAATCCTGCGTATCTCGATCCTACTGGTTATAGGTTTGTTGCAGCGCACCGGGCGCCCGAACTCGCGTTAAATAGCCACTTGCAAGCGCCGCTTTACTCTCTGTCCTACTCCCGACTCGACAACAAACACGCCATGCTTGGCCCTCGACTCTTCTCAGTTCTCTGCCTGTTCGCCGTCCTCTGCCCTCTCTTCGCCCACAGTCAGATTGAAGGCCCTTGTCCGTCCAACGGAACGATCACCCTCATTGCGTCCACCGACACGCCCGCTTGGGGAGCTGGAACTACGGGGTTTGGGTGTTGGGGCACCGCCGTCACTGGATTCTCCGTGATCTACTCCTTCTCGTTTACGCTGAAAGCCGAAAATCGCAGTCAGAGCAGGACTGATGGCTACAATGCCTCCATCTACGATGTCACTGCAGGCGAGTACCTTCATAACACGGTCGACATCACAAGCCTCCTGCCGATTTCCTCCGATGCCGGATGGGTCGTCGTGCCAGCCAACTTTGAATCGCAAGGCGGAGTGTCTCTCAATTCCACTCGCACCTACTACCTCGTCTTCTGTCCGCCGGCTTCGGGTCCGGAGACATTCATGTGGACGTTAGATGCTGATGGAGTCTCTTCTGGAGTCTTCCAAGAGCCAAGAGGATCACGCTACAACGGTCCGGTCGGCACGTTCTCCTCAACGATCACTTGCGAGAAGCCCTGGCACTCTGGAGCATCCGTGTTGTCCTCTGCTGTGGGCAGTCTCTTGGCGCTCGCGCGTTTGCTGTAACGTGCCTGAACAAAGCTTAGAAACCGCTATAAAGGAATTTGTAGTTTGAGCGATTTGTGAAACTCTATGAAAACCTTTTGTCACTCACGTGCACTTGTAGCCACTTAGAGAGAGGGCTTGCAATTACACGAGTTGGCCATCGGAGGATGGAGGTATGCGGTGGATAGCTACCATCGTGACGTGGGTATGGGCAGCAAGAGCTCCTCCACTGTCGGATGGCGATCGTGTGAAGGCTGGCGGTGTAGTGGGTCAAGGCAAAGGCGTACCATGATGGGACACTGCGGCGCCAACAAAAGCAAAATTTCGGGCTTTGATCGTGGTTTGGAACCGTGGTGGAAACTGGGGACAAGCGCAAAAGTGGAGGACAATATTCTTGGGTGGGTCGGGGGTGGGCACATGAATGCTAGGTGGAAGCAAGGCGCTACAGTGGTGTCTCAGCCATCAGTCTCGTCGTCCTCATCATCACCATCGTCCTTATCGTCCTCGTCATCCTCATCATCGTCGCCGTCGTCCTCAACGTCGTCATCCCTGGCATTTCCATTTCCGAAGTCCAAAGACTTGGTGGTGGGCTCTGCGCCCACCGGCCACCGACTCGGTCTGCAACCTTACCACCAGAGCAAATGGCTTCGTGAGCTTCCGGCCGGCGGGTGTGTGCTACGTGCCCAGCAATGACAGGTGGAGCATTGCACAACGACTCCCTGTCTTCCAGCATCTGGAGCACACCTTCATCCTCAACACTCGCGCCTACCAAACCTGGGTGGACCAGCACCTTCAGCTCGAGTGTGCGTGTTGTTGTTGTTGTGGGGATGCAGAGGGTGAGGACACGTTGGATTTGACCTACGACGTGCGCCTGAGTAACCGAGGTGCTGGAAGATGGTGGGGTCAGAGACAGTGGTGATGCCACACGCTCCCTGATGTATGACACACGTGTACACGTGTACGCGCGCGCGCGCGCGCACACACACACACGCAGGAGGATGACGCGCTATACAACGAGCGTGTGGGAGAAGTACCAGAGGCCGTTGTGCTGCCTAACAATTAACTTGCTCAGCTTCATGTCATGGCTGCACAGACGCTCTCCTTGGAGCATAGCATGGAGGGGCCATTCAGTTGTGCGCTCTGAGGTTCACCAAGGGTGCCTGATGATATGCAATGAAGAAGAAGGATGATGATCCTTTTTTGAAAGCAATTCTTTTTGACATGTAAGACACACCTCATCTATACAGCAATTGCACTTGGTCCAAGCAAGTAGAAGGTCCTTGAGATATGACTTCTCAACAACAATCAAAGGAAAGGAGGAGGACAGCACCACCTTTTTTTGTGGCACTTTGAAGATCACATCTTCACACCTTTTTGAAGCCAGCAAATGTTGAATGACAACTTCCTGGAGGGCCTCAATGACATCAGCACCATCAGAGACAACACTCAAGCACACTTTTCCTGCTGAGCCCAAGTGCTTCTCAGTAGCAGCATTTCCAAGACAGAAGTAGATGATATTGTTCTGAAGGCCACATTGACACTGTGCCCTTGTAGCATCATAATAAAAGATAAACAAGAAAAGGTGACAGTCCAGGTGTTGTCAGCACTGCTGCCTCATATCATGTCACCTCATTCACATCCTTATCACTCACTTTCCTTTATACTATCAGCATCAACACAGCCTGTGGGTGATGATGAATGGTGCATTCAACAAATTGGCAGTGTGGGCCAATCTATATAAGCAACAACAGTTGGTGCTTGCCCTTCATGCCAATGCCACCACCATCTTCCACTAAGGAGAGCCTGGAACCTCCTAGCCTTACCTGAGGCCCATAATCTCTTGGTGGACTTCTTTGCACCTGCTACAGCAACCATTTGGCTGCTTGCTGACAACAACCACCATCAACTCTACATGCAGTTCAAGAACAAGTTCCTCAAGAAGCATGGTGGGTGGGTAGAGGAGGGCTACACCTTCTTCATTGACTGGCGTCTACCTCAGCAGCAGGGTCAGAAGAGGCCATGACTTCACTGTCACAGCAAACCAGGGACAGCCTGCAGGCACAGCAAACAAGAGGAGGCGCCTGGATGCCTCATATGAAGCTGAGGACAACTCCACAAGGGATGACACTGAAGCAAGCACTACCAGTGACAAAGAGGATGAGGAGCAAGAGAAGCAGTTAAAGAAAGCAATCAGCAAGAGTGAGGAGGAGGATGAAGTTTAACTCAAGCTTTAAAACCTAGCTTCTCACTCTTTACCATTGGCCCCCTCAAACTTGGTTCCTCCATGCTCTGGAAGTGGAACCAAGATAAAACGACTGTGAACTGTATTGGACTGGCCACAGGCCAGGAGGAACCAAGGCAGTGGCAGAAGCATGGAGGCAAGAACATGAAATCTCCTAAGGTTTGTCAAAATTCTCCTAAGCCCCCAAACCTGAACATCCCAAACCCCCTAACCTGACCCTAAACAACCAAACACATAGTCAATAAACCTTCACCCTAATCCTAACACAAGAACTTTCACTATCCTGAACCCTTATCTCCTAACCCTAACAATGGGCTTGCCCATTTTGCATAGGCTTAGGAGAATTTCAACAAACCTTGGGAGATTTCATGTCCTGGTACAAACCCGATTTTATTCTCTTGTCGGGGTGGTGGATGTCATGTTCGTCATGTGTGATCTGGCTTAGAGGTTGACTGAGCGAGCCTTGCCTTGCGCTCTTTGGTGTAGGCCCACCATGGCTGAGCGGGTTCACCGTTCATGAAGCGCGTGGCGGCGATGAAGGTGTCGAGCACACAAGGGTCGTGGTGGCGGCCTGTGGAGGCGTTGAGCTGGTCGTAAAGCTCAAAGGGATCGGCAGGACAGAGGTCCTTCGGAGTTAAAACGCCCAGACCACGCAAGTCATCAGCGATAGAGCGGCCGATATTGGGTATGTCTTCCAGACGCTTCACCGTCGCGGGCGTGTGGCTCCACTTCTTACCGGCACGTCCTGACTCCTCTTTCCTCTTCTTCTTTGGGTTTGTTGACTTCTTCTCCTTCTTCTTGGCAGAGTCTCCGCGTTGTGCCACCTTTTCGTGAGCGCGCTTCATGGCTTTCAGGTTTAGTTTTGGCGCCAAAGCTTAAGTTCGAGGAAACTTTTGGAGGACGAAATCTCCACAGACATATCCTCTGGTCGGTAGATCTTGAGGGAAGGTACAGAACACACGCTGTCACACGCTGCATTCCACACATACACCTACCATTGAAGAAAAGGTGGTCAAAGGCTGGAGTATCAACTTCATTCTGTGATGATTCTAACTCCTATTGACAATCACTGGCCGACATGGACAACCATTGCTAGACAGGTGGGCAGTTCATTACTTGAGGTGAGGTCTCCACACAGACAAAACATTGCCTTAGCTTAGGCCATTATGCTGCAATGAGTGGGATGAATGGGTGGTGAGGTCAGCTGAGGGAACAGATGGAGATGAAGAGGACCAGTGACTTGAAGAAGTGATGACCGATGAGTCAAAAGTCGTTTATTAAATGTGTGAGAAAAAGGTACAAGAGTTAGTTGACGCGATACAAAGGAATCCCCCAGTACAGACCGAGTGTGGCAAAAGAAGCGGCCTTGCCATTGTTGGGTGTCATGTGGAAGTAAACCAGCTGATTCCCTCCGCCTAGTGCTGAAGAGCATATGGCTGGATCATCTGCAATTGAAGTAAGGTAATCAGAGCATCACAAGCTTAGCGATTCTCATCTTGTGCTGGAGAAGGGAAGCAGCGGTACCTTCCACAGTTGCTTGAAGAATGACACGAACGGGTCCGTTAGGGCCTTGCTCACCTCGATTGAAGACCTCATTATACTTGTAACGCACTGATAATATCACCGATCCACTACGCTTGGTGTGGATGATGATCTGAGGAGAGCGGCTACCGTTGTAAACGCTCACATCAGCAGTGATGTCTGAAGAGCGCCATTCAATTCAAGTGAGTCACAACGAATGGGACACTGAGGGTCATCAAGAAGAAGGATGAAGAGTACTCTGCAAGAAGAACGGTCGAGATGAGGTGTCACGGGCAGCATAAGAGCCCAACAAGTTTTCATAGCCGGGCGGAAGAGCATCCTTTGGCTGAAGTTGACGCAGAAGGTCATCAAAGACTGGGATCAATGTTAATGTCACCGTGAATGCGGCTTGCTCTGCGGGGCTCCCCAATCCGCCTGCATCACATGTCAACTGTGTGAACGTGCTTGCTTGAAAACAAGATGATGATGTTGATGAGCAAGAATACCATTCATCAGCAATGCAACGCCAAGCTTCAGTTCAGGAATCATTAGGATCTGGGAAGTGTAACCAAAGACAGCGCCACTCTGTTCATAAATTGTAGCTACATCAGTCCCTCGGCGGTTCAATGAATACACCATCAAGAATGTACATGCACGAACGAACCTTGCCCTTGTGCCAGTAGTTGCGATAGGGCTTGTCTAATACCAACATATTCTCCCACGGCATGCCCATCGAAGAGACCTGTACACAACGACAAGAACATGAAAATCAGAGGAGATCATCATCTCCGTGACAAGGATGAAGAAAGCATCATGTGTACCGCTATTTGTGTGGCTCCAGAGTCGTACAGTGGAATGAGCCACTCCTTGATGGTCTCGCCATCAAGTATCTGAGAGGGAATGGTGGATTCGGTGTAGTTATCTCTGAACACAAGCTTCATCAGCTCAGCCAGATCACCCACTGTTGAATACCTGCATACACGTCTCAATCGAATGAGGACGTGAATCGCCACATGTTTGGCGCGATTCATCACGTACATCTGACCTGCTGGTGCCTCCCAGCCGAGATCATAAAGAGGTGCTGGGATGTGAGTGCCATCAAAGTATCCCACAGCCATCTTCTCACGCACTTCCTTGGTAAACTGTATGTATAGATGAGAAGGACAACGGAGGGTAAAGATGATGACCACAAACAATGGAACGATCAGGCGAGGAGGACAGACCTCAAAGCCAGTGTTGTGCATGCCCAATGGCTGCAGAATGTTCTTGTGCACGTAGGACTCAAAGGACTCTCCAGCTATCTTCGCCAACAGATTGCCCAGGAGGGAGAATCCAAAGTTACTGTAGGCTGGCCTCGTCTCTGTACATGATTGCAATGCGTTGAGTTAGCTGAGCCTGCTCTGCGTGAGAGCGATGACTGAGAGTCGTCATACCAATGGGTTGGATGGTCTTCTGCTGTCTCAGTCTCTCGAACACTTGCGCGGTAGTGACGTTACATTCACCCCAGTAGGAATCGCACGGTCTGTTGTGTTGTGTGAGCGTTGAATGGGTAGAGTGGGGATAAGGTCACGTACGAGGAGCGAGGCAGGCCGGCCATGTGGGAGCCCAGTTGGCGGAAAGTCACTCCACGCTTTGTGGGAAAGACATTCTTGATGGTGTCCTTCCACTCTGGGAAGTGGTCGCCAATCTGATCATGCAAGCAAGCTGGGTGAGAGGGATGCCCGACATTCACATTCATGTTTCAGCCCTCACGAACCTGATCGTCAAGGTCAAGAAGACCCTTGTCACGCAGTTGCAGCAGCATGAGGTCAACAAACACCTTGGATATGGAACCTGAAGTCACCACATGTTGTTGGATGATTCGTTAGCGTTGGAGATACTACATGCACATGTTGATGATGTGCTTGTACCGATACGGAATATGTTGTCCGGCACCACCGGCTTGGCATGGCTCACGTCCACCCAGCCGAGACCTGTACTCCACAGTGTCTGCTGATCATACACGACTGCCACAGAAATGCCTGTATATCAC
>CDEZ01021608.1:0-20031 GCA_000826365.1 Acanthamoeba royreba | reverse complement strand
AACTTTCACTCTTACCTACAAGTACACCCTTCTTGCACGCAACAGTGCCACAGCACGGCCAGCTAACTTTTTGTGACCCAACCCTCCCAGGATCATGAGCAAGATCGTCACAGTGCTGGGCGCAACGGGCAAGCAGGGCGGCAGCGTGGTGCGCGAGCTGGTGTCGCGCGGAGGCTTCCACATTCGTGCAGTGACGAGGGATGTCACGAAGAAGGATGCGCTCGCGCTGCTTGATTTTGAGAAGAAGGTGCGCGAGGAGAAGCAGGGGCACGACAGTCGCGTGGAGCTGGTGTCGGCCAACATAGACGACGAGGCGTCCCTGCGCAAGGCGTTCGAGGGTGCTCATGCAGCGTTCGCGGTCACGAACTTCTGGGAAGGCGCCGATATGATGAAGGAGTTCCATCAGGGAATGCACATTGCGCACGCCGCCAAGGCCGCTGGGCTGAAGCACCACGTCTGGAGGTACATACCAGCACTTTCGATCATGTTGTGCAACTAGGCATTCATCCAGGTATGTGTCCCATGCAGCTCGCTGGAGTACAGCTACGTGCCTCACTTCACTTCCAAGGCGATGGCTGAGGATTACATCAAGCATATGGGAGTACGTGCCCTTCACCTGAGAAGTTGGAGATGATGTGAGTGCTGATCACTGATCGCGTTGATGGTGATGAATGCTGCACAGGTACCTTACACTGCAGTGCTCTTGCCAGCGTTCTTTGAGAATCATCTGTCCTTCCCCGGCATGAAGCCGCACAAGCAGGCCGATGGTTCTTATGTGTTCGCCCTACCGACCAGGCTCGATGGCAAGATCCCACTCTTCGCGGTGGCCGACACGGGCTTGTTCGTGGCCGAGATCCTCTCGAAGCCCGATCAGTACCTCGGTAAGCAGGTGCGCGTCGCGACCGACAGCCTGACTCCGGTTGAGATGGCCGAGATCTTCGAAAAGGTGACCGGCTGCAAGACAAGCGCTGTGCCGATTGATCTGGACGCATTCAAGTCCAGCTTCCCCGGTGCCGAGGAGCTCTATCTCAACTTCAAGTGGTTTGCCGATAACCCCACTGGCCTGCGTGACATTCCCTGGTCTCGCAGCACGTGCCCTGAGGCTCTGGATTGGGCTGGCTTCGTCCGCCAGAACATCGAGGCCTTCAAGAATCTCTCTGCGCAGTAAGTGGTTGCTGATGTAAAGGTTATCTTGGACATTCTTAAGAAACGAATACACGTGCCACAAGGATTCCATATCCTGCGAGCTACGATCTCAGTCCACAGCGAGCAAAGCGGCAAGCTGCGGATTGCTAGCCTTGACTTCCTTAATCTGCGTGAGGATGTCTGGAATCTTCTTCAACGCTTCGGTTCGCGATAGCGCTGCAATTGCTGCTGCATTCTGGAGCAGTCGATCGACGACTCCTGCACAGGAAGGTGAGTGTCCAGAGGATCAGTAATCACTCGTTGCTAGAGGCATACCGCTTACGGCTTCGATATTCTTTGTGTCCTCGTCATTCTTTTCCTTTCCTTTATCCTTGCCGCGCTTGCTGGGACTCAGTTGTTGCTCTTTGACGAGGACCATATCGAAGTTCTCCAACTCAGCTGCCTTTTGCTCGGCAACCTGAAAGAGAGTGTGGATAGGTTGATCAAGGGCATTCACACTGTAGCCGAGGCAAAGCACTACCTTCACCACGGCAGGAGGGAAGTTGGTCATCCTGGCAACGTGGATGCCAAAGGACTGATCACAAGGCCCAGGATTGATTTGGTACAGGAATGTCAGGTCGGCCACCTTGGCGTCATCTGGGAGGGAAAGAGTTTTCTATCAGTTCCTGTGCTTTGTGAGAACAGCCAGCCATCACTTACCTGCAGTGTGCGCTGTGACGTGCAGATTCGATACGTAAGGAATCTCGTTGGCTAGGGCAGTAAGTTCGTGGAAGTGCGTGGCAAACAAGCAAAAGGCCTTGATCTCCTTGGCGACGTGTCTGCATTTTGCAATCAGAGAATATTCGTGTGCAAGAACGCCAAGTGTGCGTACTGAGAAATGGCCCATGCGAGGCCAAAGCCATCGTAGGTAGAGGTGCCTCGGCCGAGTTCATCAATGCACACTAGCGACTTTGACGTGGCCGACTGCAGGTTGGAAGGTGTTAATAACCAAACATTTGCCAATGCTTCGATGCAGTGATTAAGAGAGCAGAGCCATACGCGCAGAATGGCAGCGGTTTCGAGCATCTCCGCCATGAAAGTGGATATGCCACGCAGTTGCGAATCGCCTGCACCGACTCGCACCAATATAGCATCGACGATCGAGATAGACGCGTACTCGGCAGGAACGAAGCAGCCCATCTGAGCCATCAACACTATCATGGCTACTTGTCGGATGTACCTAAAGTTGACAATCATTACATTCAGCTACACCGAATGAAGATGCAATTGCAATGTTAGTGGCGTACGTGGATTTGCCGCCCATGTTTGGTCCGGTGATGATCTGCACAAGTGATTTATCTGATCAAAGGTGGCACGTTAGCGAGCATCTTTCAAGTATACAGAAAGCGAGAACGGTTTGCACCTCGGATAAGGTTAACATCATTCGCGATGAAGTTGATCTGATCCATCGTTTCGAGACAAGGGTGACGTCCTTGCTAACGGATTTCAACATTCACAAGGAATCAGCACACCGATTCAACCGAGGATAATGGAAGAGGTGGTGTCACCTTTATGATGATGTCTCCCTTTCCAGCTTCGGTGATCTCCGGTCGTGTGTATCGCCAGTTGGCCGACACTTGTGCCATGCTGTGCATGCAATGGTACATGAGCTCTGGGATCAGAGCGTTGGAAGATTTGTTCAACATACCTGACAAATGCATCGAGATCAGCAATAAGATCTGCTGCGCGCTCCATGGGTTGCTGATAGGTGGCTACAAAAGAAAGGAGGCCATTAGGTCACAGTTTTCTGCAAGAGTCATCATTCGTCTATCTCACCTGTTGTAGCAACGACGCTTGCGACTATCTGAGCCTGCTTCTGCTCATAGAATCTGTTGAACCTCTTGTAGTCCTCATTCAGGCTATGCAGTGTGGCATTGCGGAACTTGACACCATCCTTCTTCTGCCCCTCAACTCGCACAAAGTCTTTACGGCCACGTATGAGCTTCTCGTTCTAGATGGATGCGTGCTGGAAGTCAGCGGTGTACAGCATTCAGAAGGTTTGGGCATCTAGCCAATGTACCTTGGCTGTGAGGCGGAAGAAGTAGCCAACATGCTTGGAGCTTTCCAGTTTGAGTTCCTTGATGTCTAAGCCAATTTCCTGTGCAATCTGTTGTTTTTTGGCAGTGCAAACTAAGTTTAAGGTCCGCGAGAGGTCATGAATGATACGGGGCCCAGTACCTTGACTTGTAACGTCTCCATGCCTTGCTTGGCCTTTTCGATGCCCTTGTAGAATGTGTTGAGATCATCATCGAACCTAGGACTGATCCTGTACTCGTGCTTTGGAAAAGTTGCATTTTAGCAAGTTTAAACATTCACTCGATATTCTGCAGAGCAAGATGTACCTGATCAATCAAGGAGAGATCGACCATCGTCTCAACCATCGCTTCGAATTGTTTGAAGTTGTTGATCAACCCCTTATCAAAAGTCAAATCGTAAGATTCCATACGTCCAAAGGGTACGAAGCGAGTCATGCGCACCGCTAACGGATCCTCGTATTTGGCGGTGATGAGTTCTTTGTGCTGTCCCGCGTAGAAACCGAGGAGCATATGGATCCCCGCCAACTTCTGAACAAACTGGTACAGTCGTAGCACATCCTGTGGTAGGTTACGAGTCGTAAGTAGCCGGAGGAAGAACTTCCAGTAGCGGATAGGTACGAACCGGAAGTCCAGCATTTCCCTTGACCATCTTGCGCATCAAACGATTCACATCGGGAATGCGCTTGAGATGATCGTCTTGCATACTACGTCTTAGTTCAGGTTCTTCGAAAAACGCCTCTACAATATTCTGCCTCTCGATGATGTGCTCCATGGAGATGAGCGGCTGTGTGGTGTGCAGGTGAATGAGTTAGGTATCGATTCACTAGAATAAAGTTAACTCCTGAGACTCACCTGCTTAATCCATTGCACGAGACGCCGAGAGCCCATGGGCGTACGGCAGTTATTGAGTAGAGAGAACAGACTCATTGAACGCTCTGCGAAGAGGAAAGTGTTGAAGTTAAGATACCATGTGGAGGCGTGGAATGCGTACTGTCTTTGCCCTCAGGAATGAGGTGCAGTGTCACAAATGCCGTTCTATCCAAGCGCACGTACTACAAAACATGATTCAAGCAGGATGAGAGGATAGTAGCTCATAGTTAGCCGGTTGGCTGTACCTGGCCGAAGTTGTGGGTCTTGAGATGCCACTTGTTGATGTTGTTGCTGTCGGCAAGTAACTATCGAACAAAGGGTGGCATCAGGCTAATTGTCAAGATGAGAATGAGACTAAGGAAGAGAAGGGCACGCGGTACCTCGAAGTGACGGATGACACATGCCGTCGCAGCCATGGCGTACTGTTTCTGCATCTCATCTGTCGGACAGTGAGCTTCTTTGTACATAAAGTCGCAAGGTTCCGCATAAAGAAACGGCGTACCATAGTTATGCTGGAGTGGCGGCAACACTAGGAGTGTTGTAAGATCTTGCTCTAGGGAGCTGAGCGAGAACTCACCTGATAAGGGGGAAAATGATGAACTAATGGTGATGGAGAGAAGATGTAAGTGGAAGCGTACTTTTCCTCTTCGGAGTGTCCAGCACGTTACAGGCCTCGAGCAACGTAAGGATGCGCGTGACCTCGGTTTCATCTTCTTCCGCAAGTAAGCACTCTTTCGCACCGGTCTGGACGAGCAATGATTCTCTGCAGAGAAGAGCTAAGTGGTTGACAGTCTGATGTAAATGAGGAATGAGGAATCTGTACACGTTGGAGAGGTGATCGTCATCAATGAACTCGCATACGCTGATCGTACGAGTGTTCAAATCTATGAACGAAGCGCCCACCATTCTCTGGCCTAACACGAAGTTCAATCATCAGGCATTGCTGTTGGGAATGATAGTTGTGCTACTACCTTCACGATTTCCGAATTGGAGCGCGATGGTTATGGGATTATCGGATCCTGTAGCAGCGTCCTCCTGGAACATGATATCTTCAAAGTCGTGTACATTACCCGGCGTGGCCCGCTTGATAACTTTCCAGTTATTCTGATCTCTCTTGCCACTACCACTGGGCACGGCCCACACTTCGATTCGATAGCGTTTGTTGATGAGAAGGTCACGAACGATATCGACGAACAGGCCGTGCGAAATCGCCTGTGAGGGGAGTCCGCCCTGCCCATCAGCTCCTTCAGCGCCTGGAGAAACACACATGCAATCACCAAAGATGAGCAAATGCGCATGACATGTAGCCAGTGTGCGCATGCCGGCATTCATCAACTCTTTACCGAGGTAAGTTATCGCGTCTGTGGTATGGTAGTAGTCATTGGCGATGAAGAGGGCGTCTTCGCCGTGAGTCGTGTGGTAGCTGTTCGGTCCATTCTGTACACAAACAGCGTTCGTTCAGCATGCTCAATTGCGCGGCGATTGCACCTCGATCATCGTACCTTCCTCTCGAAGAAGCGGATGAGGTCCTTAGGCTTGTTCTTGTTCAGGGCATTGAAGAAGGCGCAGAAACCGGTCTCTTCTCCCTTGTCTGCATTTTATGTTATTTAAGTTACATTTTTGCAGAATTTCAGTTCGATAAACTTAAAATTAAAATAAAACACTTGTTCTGAGTGAAAAAAAAAGCAGTCCTACAGTACCGGCAAAGGTGAGCCCAACGGAGGTTTGCTCGCCGTCGGCATTGTCCTGCGACTCATCGGCCTCGTCAGCCTTCCTCTTTTTTGATGGTGGTGCGCCCCTCGCTTTGGCACTTGCGCCTCCCCTACCTGCTCCTCGCTTCATGTTCCCACACACTTCACCCACTGAACCGCTTGATGATTCAAAATGGCGATTTTTCAAGATTAGCACAAGGCTGAGGTGTTTCTTGTAATTTTTCTGTTCCCGCCAAATTAATGGCATTTCAGAAATGCGAATTTTCATTTCGGAAACGTTTTCGAATTGCGCAAAATCTGGCCACGTCCTAAAAGAATAAAGGATCTTTTTCTGTGGCCCCATCAAGGTGTTAGGCCTCAGCTTGGGTGGACGTGCTGGCGAGAGAAGGTGATGGCAAGGGAATGGGAGCAATGGTCGGCGAGACGGAGGACGACGAAGCGAGGGTCTCGACCGTAATGCACGGGCGAACGAAGACTCGCCGCCGAGCTTGTGACATCCCGATCTCCGCTTCGTACCGTTTCGATTGTACCACGAAACGCGGCAGTGGAATGAAGCCCGAGCACATGGGAAGTAAGAGGTGGTTGATGACCTGATGAAGAAACCGATCAGAACTCTTAGGCTTCGCATGTATGGGCTCACCAGGTACCTGTGTAGAGTGAGGCTGAATCATGAAGCCGGTCTCCATCTCTCCTGCATGCAGGAAGTGCGGATAGTCTGTAGGAGATGGTAAGGCTTAGTAGATAGTTAGCAAGAATCGCGTTGAATAAGGGTACCGCCGGTGAGGCCTTGCTGTTCCTTAATGGTTAACGTTACGAACTGAGGAATCGGAGAGTGATTCTTGATCTCCAAGGTGCACGGCAGAAGAGCGCCTACCTCGCCCTCAGGCGGTACAGCTGAATAATGATTAGGTACCATTATTCAGCATTAATCCAGTTTCTTTCGTACTCAGGGTAACTGCAAAAGGCGACCGCACAATGCGGGCTGGTGGAATCCTCTCTTGTATCAAAACTGAGGTTTCTTCTGTGGGTGTCTCCTCCAGCTTCGTTGCCCTGATGCGAAGAGAATGTGAGACGCTTTACACCTTCATACATCATGTTGTATATAGAACCTCTTCCACCGCAAGGCAAATGTAGCCAGATACACGTTCTCACCAACGATTGATGGCGTCAATGAATACCAGAGGCTGTATCGCTGTCCTGACTCCATCACTTTACCAGTATGAGTATCGTCCACAAAGCGCTTTATGCATGGATGGCGTACATGTGGGCTCAAACTGGGATGGAGTGCAAGTGGCTACAGGAACATTATCTTTAGTACTCTATGTGGCAACAGTTGTTAGTGAATAGGGTTGCAACCATTGAGTGCATACACTTACCACTGCAAGGTTTGTGGAGTCAATCGACAAGGGATAGGGTGGTGTGGCGGTCATCTCAACTACCAACCAGAAGGGCTCGTCGGCAGTCAATGAAACGGTAGGGGGAATCACAGTAGACCTGCTCGTAGAGGCACTCAGCACAGATGTCGAAATCATGCACAATAATTAAGTCACGTACCCGTCATCATCGGTTCCCATCTCTTCCACAAGGATGGTCGAAGTCAAATCAGCGGATGAGGACAAAGATATTGATGGAGGCACTAGGCTTCCACCCGATGAAGAAGGAAGCGGAGTAGAAGCAGAGAGTGAAGTAGGTAGAACACCTGATTGGCCGTATCCGCCAAGAGAGGCCGATAGATCGCGAGATACACCAAGAGATGACAGATCTGTCGATTGCACTAGTGGGCTTGCTCCAGTACTGCCAGTTCCAGAAACTGCTGGAGAGGTGGGTATGTTTTGACTAGCGTAGGCTGTGCCAGTTGGAAGAGCAGCTGGCATGATCTGTTTCATGTCTCGTGTGTAGAATTCGAACTGAAGGTTGAATGGTCGCTGAATGACAATAGATAGCTGTGAAGAGAAGACTGTATGCTGCCTAGTAGCTGTTTGATAGGACACCTGAGGCAGATCCATGTAAGTTACATTCGTGCAATTGCACAAGACAGGAACGCGAGGGAGCACCGTGATGACCGGGCTCTTCTGCCCGGCACTCGGAAAGTGGATGTATACGGTGTGATCCACAGACGATCCTGGCAAAAGGTCGCTGAACGTGATTTCATCCACCTTTTTGGGCGCATTTGTGAGTAACAGGCCGAAGCACAAGAATTTAGAGTTTTTTTTACCGGAGTCTTATCGTTTCTGCTCATAAAGAACTGAGGTTCTTCCCTGGTGATAACGCCTGACGCTGAAGTTGGTACATGTAAGTCTTGATGATTGTTGCAAGGGTAAAGAAACGAGAACGAACTGCTGTTGTTGAAGTGGAAGCGTAATACTCCAGATGCAGCATCCTCTTCATCATTGCGCAAGGTCAATTCAAGCTGTACGAACACCGGTCAGTCGGTAATGGAGCTTCTCTTCTACATGTTTTGCATGAGCACCTTGTAGAATTCATTCACCAGTGCAGGTGGATCATGCTTGATTTGCAGATCCAGCTTGGCAGGCACCTCTTTAATTCTGTGTTAATAACAGTTAGGCCGTTTTTAATCTCTTAGTTGTTAAGTACGTACGTCACCACCGGGCTTGGGTGAAGGCTTTCTTGCTTATCGCTTCGGATGACTTCTACGAAACCTTCTGTGGCCTCCGTAGCGATATCATCCTGCATAATTTATCAAAAATTAATGGGCCAAACTACCATATGTTGAGGCATTCTTCGTTCGCGTACCACTTGAGCTTCAGAAATGAAAACAATGGAATTGGGCGCACGGCCAAGTTCTAGGATAACATGAGTACACTGGCACAGCAATGGGATAAGTTTGGCGCAGTAGGGGGTAACCATTCAGCAGTGTTGATACCTTTAGCTGCTGAGCTGCTTTTGCATCCAACGTGAATGTAAAATGGCGTCTAATTCCGGGCTCGAATCGCAGGTCTTCAGAGCTACTTGCTTCTCCTAAGTATTAGTTAGGGGTTAGCAGGAGCGTACTAAACGGAGATGGGGAAGGACGCACTGGTCAGGTTGTAACTGATATCACTAAATTCAAGCTGGAGAGAGTCAAAGCAAATTGGAGAAGGGAAGCTGGACGTGATGTAGATATCCAGATGCATATCTCCATTCACTATCACTTCACTCTCCCTAAAACCCGCTGCACAAGTCAGCAGGGTTGCACTTGTAACTCGTAGTGGTCTATCAAGAGCAGGGAGCATGACACTTGGTTCCTGTGCTAAGTCCATAAATATGGGGGACGTTACACTGAACCATGTTGGGGCTCATACCGCAAGAGCTTCGATGATGCTTGCCTGAATTTGTTGTTTTCTCTTTTGCGTTCCTGTCATATCTGGTTTGGTTGTACATGCAGTTAGCAGAGAACTGGTAGTTGGAGTCACAACAAAGATACCTGGCGGTAGCAGCTGGAGAGCATAGTTGAAGAAGGCGCGGCTGTCGTGCATGTGTTGCTCGCAAGTCACGGCATTCTCCAGCACATCGTTGAGAAGCGATTTCCATCCATCTGTCTGATAACTATGCACCAGGGATTCAAAGAGACTGTATAGAATAGGAGGGAATCTCAACAAATAAATCAATGAAAGAAAGGATCAGTTGCACGCACGGCTCAGCGTCGTCGTATCTGCCAGCATCAACATACTGCTGGGAGAGCAAGGCATCGATCTGCAGGACCATCCGAACCAGCTTAATCCTGTCATAGTAGCTCCTTGCCTACAGGACACAATCCGTATGAGAACTTGACGAAAGGAATAACTTACATGAACGAACCTTCAGCAGCAAAAGAATCATGAGCTCGGTGTGGTTAACCTTGAGCTCGCCGGCAACAGTTATATACAAATCCTCCATTTCGTCAGGTACCATCGGTCCTCCCGCTAAAACAGTCAGAATTAGTAGAGTCTCTCATCACAGTCCACTTGTTTGTACCTTGCTCGAGAGGGTGGTCCTGGAAGGGTGGGGGCGGCTGTCCAACAAATGTTTGTTTGCTACGATCAATAGAGGCAAGAGATCGAGGCTCCACGTCCTGGTATCGCTCCAAGATAGGAGAGTTGCGAATAGGCTGTGGAAGAGGAAATACGTGTTAGTTGTACGCTAGCATAGTGTCCATGAGTATCGTCCGTACCTCGCATAGGCGCTTAGCAATAAGCTTCCGCTTATTAGCGTAGATGGCCGCAGTCTTTCCAGCACAAGAACTATCAGAGAACACCAATATCTGAACTGTAAGAAGATAGGGGAGGTACGTGATAGTAGTATCCCGGGAAGAACTTCTTGTTCTCGACATCAATGAGCTGCGGATGCTGTTCGAGCAACTGCGCGAAAACCTCGAATCTGCCAAGGTACACAATCAGGCTCCTGGGACCAGAGGATACGGGAAGAGGAGGCGTACTGTCTGGATACCCATGCCCAATGCTCAAATTCCTTCTCCGACATTCCTATCGCACGGCGAAAGGTTCTGATGTGTCCTTCAAGCTGGGCGACTGCTTCGTTGACGTTGCCATTGGTGAAATGAAGTTTGCACAACTACAGTTATATAAGGAAATATAAGTAACAGCTTACAGACTACACAAGAGCAAGCTGAAGGCAAACCTTGAAGTGAAAATACTCAGCCACAATTTTGATCTCTGCTACTCGCTGTCTCTCCACATAGAGAGAAGCTAAAGTTGAATAGCCATCAAGGTAGTGCCTGGTTGTTGTTGATGGTAAGTACTTGGAGGACTCGGGTTAGAATGCAGTGCAATTATTTGCGTACTTGATAGAGATGCGTGTGTCTTTGATGAATTCAGTGTAGAAGCCAATCTTGAAGCAGTAGCGGATGTAGTAGTCCTTGTGACCAAACACATTCTTGTTCAACCTCTCCTTTTCTTTTTTCAAGCGCTGCGCTGTGTCCTTGTAGAAGGAGAGCGCCTGTTCCATCATCACTTTTTCAAGTCTGTGCGGTAATGGTGAAATACGGCGGGCCAACAGCTTGACACGAATGCAGTAGTACCTGCCCACAGAGCCCGAGATATCGCTTTCATAGAAATAGATGATGCGCTTCGAGTCAACCTCCGCTCGCTTGCGAAAGTTGGACAACCGTTCTTCCAGAGCGCTATCGGCTGCACGGAGAAGAAGAGAGTGAGATATATCCAGTGTGTCTGCCTGCCTCAGGATATCCCATCAAGCAGTGGAGCGAGTTTGCGTACGCGGAGGACTCTTCTGGACGAGCACGACTAGCGTGCGTATGTTACGAGCGCGCAAGTCTCCTCTGATGACGGACACACACACGGAAAGCACTGATCAGTGTCACTGCCACAATCGTCATCATCAACACCACGCTCGTGTACGCTGCGGGCTCGCACCTCATGGAATCAAGCATGTTGTAGAACTCAGCCTCCTTGGCCCGCCACTTCTGGTCCTTGGCCCACTCGGGGAACATGAAGACGGCCACGGATGGCATCACGCGCGTGTGCTTCCACATCCAGTTGGCCTTGAGGATGCCCTGCGGCGGCATGTTGGCGCCCGTGTCCGTCCCCTCGCGCTCGGCCGCGGCGCCGCCCGCGCCCCTCGACGTCGGTGTCGTCGAGAGCGAGCCCGACCCTGCTGGGCCCTGTCCCGCGGCCGCGCCGCCGCCGTCCGCGCCGCGCTTGGCCGTGCCTGGGCGGCCGCCCTTGCGTGAGGAGACCACAGGTGAGGAGGACGACGACGACCCGGGCAGCGAGTCCGTCCGGTTCATGCTGAGTGGGTAGAACTGCGGCCGCTTGGTGCCATCGGGCAACGTCACCACCGAGAGGTTCTTGAAGATGGTCTGATGCAGCTTCGTACCTCCGATGAACGCCACCACCGGCACAGGTGGCTCGCGCAGCTCCGAGGGGTACAGGTTCATCTTCGAATGATGATGATCGTCCCCTTCCTTCTTCCTATCTCTCTTCAATCACGTCCTAATGTTTGCGTGTAGAGGCAATCTAATTTTCCAATTAAAAATTAAAATAAAATAATAAAAACCGAAAATAAATATGCTCCCCACTTGTGCTTTTAAAAACAATAAAGAAAAGGTCACTGTGGTATCAAAGTTGAATTGTAATTTCCTTTTCCTTTTCTTTTGCTTTTCATAACGTTTGGGCAAATTGAACCGATTTTGAAATTGTTTTGAAATTGAAATAGTTTTTACAAGAATCGGAAGGATGCATCGCGTCTGTGCCCCGCGATTCGGCATCATCTCATCGCCCCTGCGGAGAGGAGGTGCGCGACAGATCTTCAGGGCCGCGGCACCTTCCACCCATCGCGCCACAACTCAATCCCTTCTCACATCATCGACGCATCCACGAAATGGCATCTCCATCATGATCGGTGCGTGTTTTTATAGAGATTTATTTATTTATCAATTATGCGGAAAAGATTGAATTAATTCTTTTTTTACTTGCAGTTCCGCGCCGATTCTACACTGCACCAGCTCCGCTGACTGAGGAGGTAAATTATAATATAATTAGTATTATTTATTACTTTTTGGTAAATACAATTATTTCCGATTTGTAAAAATGATAGGATTTCTTTTTGCCGGTGGGTGAGCGCCGTTCCGTCGTCAAGACGCCGACAGCCATACACGACGAGAGTGTTACGGCCAACGTGGACATTCCGGAGAGCCCTGAGCCTAAAGCCTTTCCTAGAGGTACACTCATCCGGCTTCGGCACGCCGGCTGCGCTTGGTCTGCGCAGACTGACGTCTAACGATGCTCGATCTTGATTGATCATCAGCGAAGAAGAAGAAGTCTCAAAAAGAGGCACCGCATTACAAGCCACAGCAGATCACCTCTACGGAAAAGGCCAACTTCTTCATGGAGGAGGCGCTCAAAGCTAGGTATGTGGTGAAGCTCACGCGTGGAACGGCTGGTAATGGCCCATGACTCACATAAGGCGGCAATCCTCAGGAAAACGGATACCGTGTATCACCTGTGGCACGTAATGGAACAGAACAAGTTGGTTCCAAACATAACATCTTACAAACTTCTACTTCGGGCGTATGCAATCTCAGGCAACATTCATTTTGCACAAAAGGTAGCGGGGCGAGTAGCTTGGATTGTAACCAGGGTTGACAGCTTAGCTTTAACTATTTTAACAGGCCATCAGTGAGATGGAATCAAAGGACATCGCTCCTGATAGGGAGATATACAATTCTTTGCTACAGGTGCAACACTGTTCCTTTACGTTTGCTAGCCGCAGCTTCAAACTTAGAATTTGTGGTCTTGTGCGCAGTGCTTGACAAATGCAAACCACGCCAATGCCTTGAACATTTCGAACGCGCTTCAGGTATAGTTCAACAATACCAAGGCCTTTCGAACAAGAGTTCCTCATTGATAGTGATTGCTTGTTTTGAAGATTGCCTCGCGGTACAAGATAGAACCTGATGAACAATCACACAACCTACTCGCTAGCGCCTATGCACAGATAGGCGATTTCCGTAGGTAATGGATGGATTCGCGATGTTTACTGTTCATACACCTATTAACCTGCAAATTCTTATCCAGAGGGCTGTTACAGCTTCAGAGTATGAAGGAGAACAACATCACACCGCAACCGCAGGTATACAAAACCTTGATTCGCTGTCACAAGGACCTCGGCAACCCTCGGCCTATTCTGGAGGTACTCCCGTCACTTGTTTGTCAATTCAGCCTGGCTCTTTCGTTCCTAATGCCAGCTCCAGTTATTTGAGGAAATGATACAGTTGGGAATTCCTTTGAATCCCAGCGATGTCGGAGAGGTCGTTAAAATATGCATACGAAACGAGATGCTCAATGACATCATAAACATCATAGAACGACTAGAAAAGCTGGGCGGGCGCATTGGCGCTGACGCACTTCATTCCGTCCTTAGTCTTGCCTCAACGCGAGCGAATTGGGAGTTCACAGCTAAGGTCCGTATGTCTATCAAAAACCGTTGAGGTACCCTACTGTTAACATGGATCACGTCAGGTGGGAGAGGAATACAAACGATTTCTAAAGGAACGAGGACCGGAAGAGTACCATAGAGCCGCAAAGATGGTATACGAGTCCGTTATCCGTTCACAAGCTAACGCAAAAGAGTTCTCTAGCGTCTTTCAGGTAGAACATGTAATTGCGCATCCTGCTTTGGTTGCAGGCTAAGGGATTCCATTGCCAGACAATAGCGCAGATGACAAAAAATGGACATGCGCTTAGCCATTTCTGCACGGAAGAACTCACCAAGGCTCTGTGTCGAAACACCTACGCCATCAATGAGGTAACAACGCTAAACAGCTGTAGCGCTTCCATTTCTCTGGTACTGACGGAGAATGGACAGGCTTATTCCTACATCCAGGACATGGTGCAAAAGAGCAACGATCCTGTGGATAAACAAGTTGCCTTAAAATGCATAAACATAATAATCGAATCCTATTCGATAACCCACCAACAAGCCCAAGGTTCCTGCCATAATTACGCCTGCGTGCATCGTATAAATCTAATCCACCATGGCAGCTTTCCAGACGTTTGCATCGATAGAGGTCCTCGGCATGAAACCTGACCTTGTCTCATTCCACGGGATTCTAAGGGTTACATCAACTCCTGCCTATCCATGTGATCACATTTACTGATATCCTCAACAGGGTATCAGCCAGGTGCCTGGTTATCTGCCCATGGTGACCCAAGTTTACGACCAACTTGTATGTTCCTCCTCGAAAGATGCACACTGCCTACCCTTCTGACTTTGCATTAACGCAGTCCAAGAACAAGCTGGAGCCTAATTCCATGACGTTCCACTACTTGATCTCAGCCTTTTTAGTCAACCAGGAACTCTCAAATGCGACGCAACTATTGCAAGTGGCCAAACAGATAGGCGTTAACATCGAGCCGATCACTTACGGCATGCTCATCCGCAAGATGGCTCGACTTCAACAGCACGACCTTATGTCTCAAGTGCAAGCCGAGGCGTCTGCTGCGCGATATAAGCTCGGGTATAGCTCTGATGTTTTTGCAAGCCCTTGACATGTCTTGCTCCTAACCTCAACTCGCTCTCAGGACGGAGATGACGGAGTACCTGAGTAAGTCCCGTGTTCTGCCAAGCGAGTATGTCGACTTTCTTGCAAGATACAGGAATATTCATGTGTGAGCCTATCTTCACGTCTAAAGAAAGGTTTGTGACCAAAAAAACAGTACGTTAGCGTGTGAGACAGCTATGGCAGGCTGGATCAGAGCCGCGCGCTCTCCCTTGACGGAACGAGAACAACGCGGCCAATGATACCCTTGGTTGCCAAGAGGTTGTGAGCTTGGTGGGCAGCTTCGAGAGGGAGCACGCTGTGCACAACAGGTTCGAGCTTGCCGGCTGCCGCAAGCGCCAGTACCTCCGTCAGTTCTTCCCTTCGTGACAAAAAAGTAGGAAAAAGAGTGAGCGGAGTGGGATTTGAACCCACGCATCCGAAGATAACAGTGCCTTAAACTGTCGCCTTAGACCGCTCGGCCATCCGCCCGAACTACCAAAAACGAAAAAATAAAAACAAATCGTCTAAAAAAGGTACCTTGATGCGCCAGAACTGCCCGCAATCTTCAGCTCTTTCAGGATCAATAGCCCAGGATTGATGGTCTCCTTACCCGCTGTTACGTTGCCCAGAAGGGCTAACCTGGAGAGATGTACTCGTTCAACCAGCAAACAACTGCGAAATGCATATCGGGTATTTAGCGTACCTGCCATTGCTGCGTAAGCTGCGAATGCTGGAGTTGAGCGTTGGCGTACCCACGCATTCAAGAGCAACGTCAACAGGAGGACGTACTCTACAAGAAGTGTGAGTTTCTACTTTGAAAGCTAGCAGATATGTTTACCTGTGATGGAACTGCTGGAGCTCTTCCTTCGTTGCGCAAATGATGACTTCATCAGCACCATACTTGCGCAATACATCGGCCTTGTCCTGGGAGGAGGTGACCGCTACCACCGTGCCCTTGAACACGTTCTTCACAAGTTGTATGGCATGTATACCAACACCTGTGAGGCGGCATCAGTGTGACGTTTCACGATCTGAATAGACGATCGGTACCGCCAGTTGCCCCTGTGATTAGCACTCGGTCGCCTGGCTGTACGTCAGCATGGAAGCGAAGTGCTCGCAAGGCTACGCCAGCAGTGCACATGAGGAAGCAGCCCTCTGTGATTGAATGGTATGTTAGTCCTAGATTGACAGATGTGATGATCGAAGAAACAGTACGAGTAAATGAAACAGCATCAGGCAGAGGCACTAGAGAGTTCACTTTGGCGCGAACAAAAGGCGCATAACAACCGTCAACTGTTGTGCCATACAAATCTGATGCTTGCTCGCACCATCTTGATGAGTCTCCTGAATATACATGCTTGATGTCAATTCATTAAGTCTGATGCCATCCGCGGCCAAGGCTCGTACGAGGATTACGGCATCTCCGGCAACTCCCGCATTGATCGTGATGCAAGTTGACTACACGAGCCCCGACGCGCACCTGATACGTAAACATCAACAGCACCAAACCAATCATGTCAGTGATGTCCCAACGCATATGTCCATTCTTCACGTTCCTATAAACGTACCCACGCCGGTAGAGCAGATGAGTCTCCGGACCCATCACCGATGCTCTCTATCACGCCTGCAAACTGGACAGACAAAAGCATGCAACGACCAACATGTTCAAGTCACACAAGAAGAAGAAGAAGAAGCAGTAGAAGGAGCCGCATGAACCTCGTGGCCAGCGACGAGGGGTAGGGCGAAGGGTGCCGGGTGTCCACCCTTGAGCTCCACCAGCTCGCGGTGGCACACGCCCGTAGCCTCGACCCGCACCAGCACCTCATCCGGTCCGCGAGGCTTGGGTACTGGCACCTCCCGTGCCACCAGCGACAGCCTCGCACCCGCCGTCGAGCTTCCTCCCTTGCCCGTGCCCTCCAGCCGCCACGCCTTCATCATGGGGTTGTCCATTCTCTACAATGCTACACACAATGTTGGTTACCCTCACTTTCCCTCATGCGGAATGTGTGAATAAGATGTAAGAAATCCCGCGCGGAAATTTTCTTCAGGAAATGGAAAGGAAAATGCGTCATATTTAAGATTCCAGAAACATAACGGAAAGTCGCTAAACTCCTACCGTAACGCAACAGATTGTTTTCCGACCCCGATCTCATTTCTGTTCTTTCTTCTGTCCATAGGGTCCGTTCTCTACATCTTGCACAATCCAACTATACCGGTGTTTGGATTCCCATTCTTTTCCACAAGAGTTTTATCAACAGAGAAATCAAATTTTCAGTTCATCCTCCGTCAACCCATTTCGATCATGAACGGATCAGCTACCAACGGACACAACCCGGCGACTGCCGGCGGTAACAGAGGCCACCGAGGTGGCCGAGGCGGAGGAGGTCGGGGCCGCGGCGGCGGAGCCTCTCGAGGAGGCGGACGTGGTGGCGGCGGAGCACCACAACGCTATCAGCGCAAGGACGCAACTGCCGGTGGTGACGCCGCGCCGCAAGCCTTCACCGCAGCGACGCCTGCCGGAGTTCCACGACCGGAACGAGACGGCGGACAGAAGAGGAAGCGCGCCGGACCCGATGGTGCTGATGGCCTGAATGGAGCACAGAACGGACGGCACCGGGAAGGCGGCGGTGGTGGCGGACGTGGCGGCGGTGGACGAGGTGGTCGCGGGGGTCGTCGCAATGGCGGCGGTCGAGGTGGCGGCGCGCGGGGCACCGAAGGAGAGCACAAGGGCGTTGAAGTGGATCCGGAGCAGGAGGAGATGATCATGGAATCGCTGGACGAGAGGGAGACCGAGCTGGAGGTTGCCGATGGTAAGTCCACCTCCTCCCCTCACCAAAAGAAGAAGGAGAAGAAAGAGAAGGGCAACCGACCACAGAAGAAACAAAAGACAACAGAAGCGGCGACGCTGGAGGTTGCTGAAGGTAATACATCCCGCGCGCTCGCTTCTGCTGACGCTGATGATGGCGCGATTGGCTCATTTGCTGATGGCGACCAGGAATTGCGTGTGTGCGTGTGTGTTGCGCAATGGATGGCAGTGGAACGCATGGTTCGATGGTGATGGTGGCGTCCTGATCTGATGTGACGTGCGATCCATGTGAATGCAGATTCGAAGCCGTTCATGACGAAGACTCCATTCGCGTCGATGTCGAACATCATCTGCCGTGAGTCACTGCAGGCCCTGAGCCAGGCCGGCTTTACCAACATGACGCAAGTCCAAGAGGCCGCCATCCCTATCGCCGTAACTGGCAAGGATCTCATCGCTAAGGCTCGCACGGGCACTGGCAAGACTCTCGGTTTCCTCATCCCCTCAGTCGAAGTGCTGCGCAAGATGCCCCAACGAACGCCGGGAAAGGTGTCAGTGTTGGTCATCTCGCCCACCCGCGAGTTGGCCATGCAGACAATGAAGGAGGCACAGATGCTCCTCAAGTTCCACAGGCTCGGTGTTGAGTGCGTGATGGGAGGCACCAACATCAAGACAGAGAAATCCAAGCTGAACAAGAACAATGTGGACATTCTCGTGGCCACCCCTGGTAAAGCCCTGTTAACCCTCTCTATGCATGATGGCGAGCTGATAAACTCAATCGCTTTTCTTCATAGGACGTATGCTGGATCACATTCAGAACAGCGCAGGTGTTGTGGATCGTCTTGATTCGGTACAGGTGCTGGTGCTGGATGAAGCTGACAAGCTGCTGGAAATGGGCTTCAAGAAGGACATCGATACGATCATCTCGTACCTTCCCGCCACGGGCAAGCGACAGACCCTCCTGTTTTCGGCCACCATGCCTGATCAATTGGCCCAGCTGGTGCGCAACATCATCTCGCCCAACCACCAGACCATCGACACCGTCGGTGTGGAACACACCAATGTGCAGGTCAAGCAGGAATATTTGGTTTCTTCTCTCGAGTACGCGCCTCCTTTTTCGGTTGTATCTAACTTGGGTTAGCTCACTTGTTTCCGAATTGTTGAACGTGCAGCGATCAAATCCCTATCTTCTGCCAGATGGTCCGCGAGCACATGCAAAGCGAGTCGGACTATAAGATCATTGCTTTCTTCGTCACCGCCCGCTTGACACAGTTGATGGCGAATCTGTTCAATCATTGCCTTAAGATCCCAGTACTCGAAATCCATTCGAGGAAGTCACAAAACCAGCGCACGGCCACATCGGACAAGTTCCGCAAAGGCAAGAACGTCATCATGTTCTCGTCGGATGTGTCCGCTCGCGGTGTAGATTACCCTGACGTTACACTTGTCCTCCAAGTACTACACTCATATGTCAATACCGGGGCATTGCTAACGTACCTTCCAGATGGGCCTTCCGTCCGATAAAGCTCAGTACATTCACCGATTGGGTCGAACGGCACGAGCGGGCAAGGAGGGATCGGGCCTGCTGCTCCTAGCCAGCTTCGAAGCCAAGTTCCTGAATCAGCTCAAGGATTTGCCCATCACTGAGGTATCCTACCTTCTCCACGAACTAACTTTTCAGTCACGCCGCGATGAATGTCGCTAACTCTCAAATGATTAACAGTACAAATCCAAGGGAGAGTTGGCCACCTATGCCGCCGCGCCTGCTGAGTTAGCCGCCCTGAAAGGCCAAAGGAATGCTCGGGGATACCGAGAGCTTCAGGAGTGCGTCGGACAGGCTTATCAATCCTGGCTTGGCTACTACAACGCGCACACGCGGTATTTTGGCTGGTCTAAGGAGCAGCTCGTAGCCGAGGCCAACCACCTTTCCACCCTCCTGGGCTGCTCGGAGCCTCCTAAACTGCTCGCTAAGACGGTGGGTAAGATGGGCCTTCGCGGCGTCCGTGGTATCAACATCGGGCGCTGATGTCCATGTACACCCGCCTCTTGAGTGATCACGATAAATGCTCACGTGCCAGCAAGCGCTACTCACACTTTGGAAATCCCCTTCATTCGCGCAGTGATGTACAAGAGGCCACGGTGTTATTGCTTGCTTCTTCACCATCAGGGCGTGATAGGGCTTGCTGGCATTGGAGCGAGGGTTGTACTTAATGATAGAAGTTAGACTGTAAGAGGCGGTAGGTACCACGGCGAAGAACCGAGCGGTCGGTGCTCTCCTCAAGCTTGGAGGCCAGCGCGGCTTCGGAGATGACGGTGCTCAGGAAGAGCGTTCCGTTGTGTATCAGCCTTCACCCGACCAAAGACGGTCATGTTCTTCGTTGCCTCCGGCTCGGATGGATCGCTGGCTTCCTTGGTATCGCTTGAGTCCAT
>CDEZ01021607.1:0-30762 GCA_000826365.1 Acanthamoeba royreba | reverse complement strand
GACGTAGACACGGTGAACGTGGTTCGAGACGAGCTTATCGAGGACCTGGCTGAAGCTGGAGCGCGGAGTCACGGTAATGGGACCGAGTCCCTCGGGCCGCGTGATCTTGACAAAATCCTTGATGGGCACGAAGAGGTGCGCCAGCAGCTTGCCATCATAGCCGATGGCCTTGAGATCAGATGCGCTCACGTTGCCAACCAGCTTGCCGTCAGCATTGACGACGCCCACGGCGCTCACGGCACGCTCGTGGATGAGTCGGAAGGCGGAGATGGCTTGCTCGCCCTCTTGTGCGGTGATCACTTCACCGTAGCCCAGCTTGAGCTGCTCCACCGTCGAGTCGGCAAGCTCCTCAAAGCGGGCCAGCCACTTGTAGATCAGGCGCGTAATGTGCGACTGTGTCACCAGCGTGAGCAGCTCGCCGTCCGCGTCCACCACCGGCACGCGGTGCACGCGCCACTTGATCATCAGGTCAATCGCATTCGTGACCGGCGCGCGCTGGTCCACCGGCATGTACGGGTTCCTCTGCGACAGGTCTGCATGCACCATCATATGGAGTTAGTTACATTTAACGTTTACAAAAATTTGAAGTATGGCGATCAACTCAATTCGTTAAAAATATCAAAATAAAGTATTAAACAGAGTTTAATTCTAAATTAGGTAAAATGAACTAAATAACAAAACACTTGGTTAAATAAATAAAAAGGAGTTGACGAGGGTCCGGTACCGATGATCGAGCCGCACGGCTCGTTGGCAAACTTCTCCGACGAGGTGAGGAGCTCGTCGAGAGCTGCATTGTCGAGCTCGGCCTGAGGGATGTGCAGCACATTGAGTGCGTGGTGCACGATGTCGAGAATGTCGACAAAGCCCGCCCACTTGTGCGTCTTGGTATTGAAGACCGGAAGCGACAAGATCTTCTTCTCAGTGAGCGTCTTTTTTTTTTTTTTAACAACGTCGTCAGTACTTGAGTATTACCCCCCCCCCCTCTCAAATGCGGTTGATGACATGAAAATCTATTGTTTTAACTTTCCTAGATTTTTGTATAAATTGTCATACAAAGAAGCAACCTGTTATAAAAACGCCCAAAAAAATAAAATAATCAATTTCGCAGAGCCAGAGCAAAACTGAACCTTGAAGACTTCAGAGATGGGAGTGTCCACGGTGACGGAGATGATGCCCCCGTGCTCTGACGGGAAGAGCTGACGCACGCTGGTGCTCTTGAAGAGCTCGGCCGCGGCGCTACTATAGGCTGATGGGGTCGTCATGTTCTGAATGATAATATTTTTGTAATTGATTTAACAACAAAAAAATGGGCACAGATGATCTGCTGAATCGGCCAAGCTGTTTTCCTCTTTTTGCGGACAAATCTGAACCTGAACGAAATTTGCGTGACTCTTAGCTCGGCAAAATATTTTGCATACTTATCATACCTAAGACCCAAATCTTTCGTTGTCAACAACTATTTCCGAACTCACTTTTCAAATCCTGTTACCGAAAAGTGGCTAGCGCCCGGTTTGGATAACGGCAAACGCAAAAACGGTACCCTATCCGGGAAGCAGGCCTAGGGGCTGACCTCCGCGACACCGGGCGGGTGGTTCTTTCTTTCAACATCAGCACGCCACACAACAATGACCCAGGTTCTACCGGGCGTCTGAACTTTGGCAGCTGTGTGGCTTGGCTGCTTGCTGCTTGACTTTTTCTGTTTGCCTTGCCGCCAACCAAGTCACCCTGCCGCTACACGCCCGTGCAGTGCATCATCCAGCGTAATCCATCCAACCGGTAGAGAAGACTGAACAGAAAGGCTGCCATAACCGGAGAGAAAAGAGGCAGACAACAACACGAAAGTAAGGCCACGCCTGTTTGGCCGCAACGGTATCGTTCTCTTCCCGGCATTACATCTTCTTTTCTTTTTCTTTTTCTTTTTATCTTTCTTTTGATCAAGCTGAGAAAAGAGGAGAAAATTTAAAAACCGGTCATTGGCGCGCCGGAGGTTTCACTTTTCACTTCCGGCCAGTTAAAATCATCCTTTGAAAAAGACCCAATGGCCAGGTAAGAACACAAAGCTCAAATCCGGACGAGATAAGCGTGGGCGAAACTCGGGGAAAAATAACTGTCTCCGAGGGAGACGTGATGATGGCAGCACGTGCCCTCTTTAGCTCCGATTCTTGTCACGTTGCTTTCTTATCACGTGACGGAGCTGGCGATGCTTAGCTTTTTTTTAACCCCCCAGCTGCAGCAAGAGAAAGGTGGTGCTCACGCTAGCTCGTCGTCTAGAAGCGGCCATCACCTCAGGGCTCGCGGCTCTTCTTTTTCACTAACCACTCCGTACCCTGATCAGGGAGTGCACAACTGAAAGGAGCTTCCCTACTAGCGCGCGGAGGAAGAAAAGGAAGAAGTCGAAGAAGACGGGACTCGCGCTCCCACAGCCCTTATTGAGCCTACAACTCAAGCAGGCATCATCTTCAAGTGATGGACGGTGGACTGCATCCTCCTGTCGGCCGGCGGCGTAACAGCCTTCCAGGAAGCCTGCCTACCGCCGCGGTGGCGGTTCCTTCTACAGTCCCGACCTTCGGCATGCCCTTCGGCGGTCCGTACAGCAAGCCACACAGCATCCCGGTATCATCAGTACCACCGAACTCGGCCGGTATGGGAAAGCCAGTGATGCCCAAGCTGGGGATTCCCGGCACGGCCAAGGTTACACCGGAGCAGAAGGCGGCCGGCAAGGGCCGATGGATCGTCGTGCTCTCGCGATGCATCGTGCTCTTCTTCTTCACTGCATGCTTCGTGCTCAGCATCGCCGAGGAGCGGTTCGGACTGCTCACGCGCGCGGGATGCGTCTTTGCGACCGACGACGCGACTCACCTGCGCCAAATGGAAAAGTACGTGCTGGCCGTGGTGGTCAGCTTTGGCGTGAGCTTCGTCATCGACTTCCTGGGCGCGCTCTACAGCGTCTCGCGCGAAAAGCGCCTACTCTACACACTCTCCTCCTCTGTCCACCTTCTCGGTGGCACGACCAAGGTGTTGCTCTACCTCAACGCTCTCCCCGTCTTCCTCGACTTTGCCGGCCGACCCTTGTTCCTCATTCACTACCTCCAGTGGTACGTCACTCTGCGCTCTCCCGGACTTAGGTTTTCCGCTATTTCCGATTTCCTTTTTTTCTCTCGTGATTTTCTGCTTTATTTCCGCCATCACCTAAGCGACGTTAACCCATGTTGCAAGGCAACTGCACGCATATTTCCTTATTTACACAAAAAGCCTAATTTGAACGTACAAAGCAACCGGACTTAATGACTAACAGAGCCACGGCATCACCGTGATGACATGTGTCCGTACAGGTCCTGCACGACACCGATGCTGATTCTCCTGATCGGCCGGCTCTCGTTGGTCAATAGAAAGAGCCTGTTGCTGGTGATGGTCACTGATGTCGCGATGATGGTCACCGGCTTCTTCTCCTCCTTCAGCTACAATATCTTCTTCATCCTCTTCTGGGGATTCTGGTCCTTCTTCTGCTTCTTCGTCGTGCTCCACTATATCACGCACTTCATCAAGAAGGCCATTGTGCACTACCCTTCCAAGGAACGATCCCTGCGAGGACTAGCTAGCGTCACGATCATCCTGTGGTCAGGTACGCGGCTTGAATCTCTGGCAATCGTTATCACATGCAATCTAACTCCTATCTAGTGTTCCCAATCATCTGGCTGTTAGGCGCGCTTGACCTGATAAGTACCGAGGTCGAGCTCTATGCGTACGTCTTATCTTACTCTCTACCCAGGTCCTGCGGATCATCTCTCAACTTTGCTAAACTGGACACGCCAACACAACAGATATTTGACAATCGATGTGTCCGTCAAGGTTGTGTTCTCCGTCTTCCTTCGCCAAGTGACACTCTCGTCCATTGAGCACCGTGAGGTGCAGGAGTATGAAAAGTTCAAGGTTCGTGCGCGCTCTTCCATGTTCCCCTCTCTCGCCTCTTCCGCTTGTCCTCTCGGGTGTTTTACACTCGTTAGGCCGTGTCCGTGTTTGCGTTGGTCGTGCGTTGGAGTTGGTCACGTAAATTTTGATGCAATCGTTTGGTCATATCAAGGCGTTAAGTTATCGTGAATACTTCAAAGCTGTTGCTCTCGCCCTAGGCATGCAGGTAAACACCCTCCAAGAAGGGGTATCCATGCTATATCTATATCTATATATCTACATTCACAATTCCATAGGAATCCGTATCAAAATCTACATGATCCATCTTTATGTTAACGTGTTATCTGTGCGTCACACCAACACCATCATTGTGGCTGCACATCAAGTGGATCTTTGTTGTGCTGCATTGTTCGCATTGTTCTATTTTACACTCATCACCAGCACCATCACCATCAACACCATGATACACAGAACTTGACTTGTTCTCCATCACTATTGCGGATTGTCTAGCTCCTCGTTCCTACAGCACGCGGCCGTTCAACTTGACTCACTTCTTCTCTCGTTTCTCTCCACAGGAGGCCAAGGAGCAGGCAGAATCTCTCGCTGAGCTGCATAGGCAGTTCCTTAGTAACATGAGCCACGAGATTCGCACGCCCCTCAAGTATGTCATCTCGGCGCCCACAAAATAGCACAAGATGATGGTTTCACTCACTGGTGACGTTGCAGTTCAATTATTGGGTTCAGTGGCCTTCTCATGGAGACCAGCTTGGATCCTATTCAGCGAGACTATGCTCGCTCGTCACTCACCTCAGGAGAAGCTTTGCTGGGTACATTGCAAGCGCAGATGCACTGGAACTGAAGAATCTCAACTTACGCGTTACTATTACAGGCATCATTGATAACATTCTTGAGTTCTCCAAGTTCGAGAGTGATAAGGTCAAGCTCGAAATTGAGTCTTTCGACCTTGGCGCTGTGGTTGACGAACTCGAAGACATCCTCACTCCTCTCACGCACAAGAAGCAAACCGAGCTCATCTTTGACTGCAGCAGCGATGTACCTCTACTACTTCGCGGCGATTCCTTCCGTCTACGCCAGATACTCATCAACTTGGTATCTTCACTTTATTTGAATCTGCACTCTCATAGTCTTGTTCCTTATTGTTCCTGAAAATCTGTAGGTGAACAACGCCATCAAGTTCAGCCACAAGGGTGGCGAGGTCGTCGTTGCTGTGCGAACAAGCCAGTATCTTGCTAACGCAGCCTCCCCATTGTTGGAGGACCCCGGATGGGTGGAGCTCTACTTTTCAGTCACTGATCGTGGCATTGGTATGAGCTGCTCAAGAGCAACATTCTCCAATGGATGGATACAGCTAATCCTCCGCACGTAGGTATTGAACCAGAGAAGGTAGCAGACTTGTTCAAGCCATTCTCGCAGGTGCAAAAGGGCAACGCACGCAAGTTCGGTGGATCTGGATTGGGACTCGCCATATGCAAGAAGCTGGTCGAAGCCATGGATGGACAGATCTTTGTGGAGCGTACGGCGGCTGGTACGTGCGACGCGCATCTTGCAGCCAATGGATTGATGTTGATCATCACTTGTCCCTTGATCAGGCATGGGCACGACGATCGCTTTCACGGTACGAATGCAGCTACAAGACGGTGTCACGCACGGACACGAAACCATGGAGGCCGGGTCGGTTTCTCTAGTCGAGTCTACCCCGAAATGGAGCAGCGCCATGTTGCAGAAGAACCTGATCAATGCAGCTTCCCAAAAGCTCTGCCTCCCGCACATTGACGGGGCTCGACTCCGTGTGTGTATCATGGTACAGAACGAGGCCCTCGGCAAGTGGCTTAAGAATACTATCAAGGGCTGGGGCGCGAAATGCAAGCGCATCAAGACCAAAACGAAACGCTCTAGCGGCGTCGAGGAGAGTGACGAAGAGAGCGATCCAGTGCGAGAGAGGCGCCGTGGCGGCGCCCGCAGGAACAGCTGGGTCGATCTTCTGCTAAAGCACCGACGGAACTGGCCGTTCGATACAATCCTCGCCGACTATGTCTTGCGCCAGCGGGCCAAGAACCAGGCCCGAGCGGAAGACCCTATAGAAGACGATGACGACGTCGAGAATGACGTTGACTCCGACAGTCGGGATGAGGGTCCAGGAAGCGGCGCCCATCGCAATCGCCGCGCATGGAATCGCGGCCCAGCCACGGTGCACGCAGTGTACCTCATCAACTTTGAGGAACGAATCCTTATTGCCAAGCACGGGCATCACGGCGATACTGAGGAATCGAATAGCTTGCAGGTGATGGAGCATTTCTGTCCAAAGCCCATTAAGCTGCGATTCCTCTACCAGCAACTGCAGACCATCGCAACTGCTCTCGATCGACAGGTGTCGTCGCCGCCACTACCTGATCTCGCCGCAGAGTGGGCCACCGACACACGACCAAGCACATTGCCCATCCTGCGACGGCGGACGCCGGGCGGCTCGCGCGCCACGAGTCCCAAGGACCTATCTCCGGCCTCAGTGAGAAGCAACGTGAGCGGTGCCGATAGTCAGGGCGAGAACACAGAGCCATTGGCTTTGGTCGTCGAGGACAATAAGCTCAACCAAAAGGTGATAGGTGCCATGCTCAAGAAGCTCAAGGTCGATCACGACTTTGCGGACGATGGGAAACAGAGCCTTCAGATCTTGTCTGCACGACACTACGATATCGTTTTCATGGATGTACAGGTACGGATGGTCATCTACTCTTCTTCTTCTTGATCTTCTGCTCATTCAACCGTTTCCCACAGATGCCCGTGATGGATGGTCTGGAGGCCGCCCGTGTGATTCGACAACGGGAGAGCACCGGCGAGCTCTCCGGGCAGCGAAGGGTCATCGTCGGCCTTACCGCGTGCGCCATGAAAGAAGATCGCGATGCCTGCTTGTTGGCAGGCATGGACTACTACCTCTCCAAACCCGTCAAGCTGGCTGGGCTCCAGGAGCTCATCGATCGAGTGCGGGAGGACATGATCTGACCTCGTCCGGTGTGTACAGAAAACTAACAATTTTATCGTTAATCACGACTGTAACGGTCTAATAAGATGCCAATTTTCCACATCCACACTTCTGCGGACCAGTCATGTCTTCTTCATCACAATGACGCTCACTCATCTGGTAAGAGGAGTAACGACCACGAGGTCAGGTCATTGATGTGAGCGAGAAGCGCTTTGCTTTCCATTGCCAAACCAGAGAATTCAAGCTAAGGTACACGTTGTCTCCAGGTATGAATGAGGAGATGACTCAAGCGGAGGTTCAGTCGATCAGCGCGCAGGTCAGTACCTCCCTCAACACAGTAAGGAATGCGAAGACACTGCGCTCGTCCGGCTTGTAGTCCTTCTTTTTAAGGTCAGCAGGCTGTAGAATCGACGTCACGCCAAAGTTCTCGGCCAGAAGCGCCATCACGTAATCGATACGATCATCACCCTGGCTCTGCATCCGAGCAACCAGGCGAGAGTTAGTTCTATGAAGGGCTAACAGTGATGACGTTAGTCAGTACCAAAGCCGCATTGTAGTCGATCATGTCCGGTCTGAACTTGTGAAGCAGTGCGCAGAAACCAAGACCATCCTGCCAACTATGATCGAAAGAATCTCAACATAATGATGCGTGTACCATTCTACACGGGACATATCATACCTGAGATCAAAGTTATCGATGCGAACAGAGCTGTAGCCCTGCACCTGTTGCTGGCACCACTGCAGGAGCAGCTGCTTGGCTTTGGTCTCAGTCGTATTTTGTGCATCGAACGGATGTACCGATGAAACCATGATGATCGACCTGGAAGAGGAGGATCAGCTGGCATAACAACAACTCATTTGGGTGTAGTGGAAAGGATGTACCAGATGATAGCCGATAAAACGTTGATATTACCGTCGAGAATATCTTCCGGGCCATAGCCACGCATGTTCAAGCCCTTGCTGCGCAGCCAGTTCATGGCCTTGTTCACATTCTCCATCTTCTCAAAGATCGTCATCTTCACAATATCGTGACAGTGTGACTCTTAGATGGTTTGGCGCGCGAAGAGTTCAAGCTGATTGGGGGTACCTCAGGTTTGTCACAATAGATACCGATAGACTCCCCAGTCAGGATCTGTAGCAAATTGATCAACAGCACGCCATCGCGCATATCTTGGGCAAGGTCCTGATAGCCATAGCATAAGACAAGGCGCTTCCAAGCTACATTCACAGCTATGTGCACGGAAAGAACCTCAATGAAGTACTGAATCTTGGCCAGGTGGAAATCGACCCAGTTGGTGTAGGCGTGATGCTGCATGGCCCGCATGTGGTTCCGCTCAGCTACGGAAATTTCGCGACGCACCTTGGACGCATGTATGGCCGATTGCATGGCGGACGACTTCGCCAGACGGGCCATGTTGAGGCCAGCCTCACCACCGAGTACGAAGGAAGCCTTGATGGCGGGAGAGGGAGTGGCTGCTCGCTGCTTCTCTTGTTCCTGCTCTTCTGTTTCCTCCACCCAGCCTTTACGCATGTTGGGTTTGATGTCTCGAGAGAATACGAACGCTGTGTTCGCGCCCGGCTCCCAATCGGCCTTAATGTCGAGTACGAGCTCCGTGTCAGACAGGGGTTTGGTTTCTGCACATTCACTTCTGTGAGTCATTGATGGGATGCGTGCGGAACGAAAAGACAGGCGCACCATCGCCTGTCATCTCAAGAAGGTAGTGCCCTTGTGGCGATACTTGAAGCTTTTTGCTGACTTGCATGATGAGACTGCGCACGGTGTCCTCTGGTCCGGCCATGAAACTCTTGTAGGTATGATCTGTAAAGTATACACGTACGACCTCCTAGACTCCTCAAACTGGTCAGCCACGACACACGTCCAGTGGAAGAGGAAAGAGGTCACCTTCTTGGGTACGACAATGTCATCACAGTGCTTAAACATGATCTTTTCGTGAGGGCTCATGAACTTCTCTGTGATCTCCACAGGGCGCTCACTCATCTCCATCTTGCGCTGCGTGTAGCCCTACAAAAAATGAACAATCATTGCAAGTCAAGATAATTGTTAAGAAAACACAACGCCGGCCGCTCAATGGGAACATAGTACCTTAACATAGAAGAGACAGTGATCGTCGAGCTTCTCCGAAGCGAACTTTTGCTGAATCATATTGCACACATCCTTAGCAGTGGAGGCACTGTGTGGTGTGTAAAGTGAGCATCAAATTCATATGCGTGTGAACAACAGAGGAAACCGCGTACCGGGTGAGGACGTAGCTACGGTAAGTGCCGTCCTTGAAAAACACTCTTATAATGCATTCCTAATCGATGGTCAACTTTAGTTTCTTTTTCGAAAGCTATTGATTCTACAATCAGTAATCAGTAAGGATTAGTACCTCGCTCCCTCCCGCAGAGGCTAATGGAGTTGGTGCAGTAGAAGAAGAAGAAGAAGAAGCTGTACCTAAGGATCAATTGTAAGTTAGCAACTCATGGGTTCATCAGTGCAGAATGGTCACATACCATTCCCAGATGCGCGTGCCAGAATAGGACGAGCAGGTCGTCCTGGAGGGCTCGGTCGACCTGATGGCACGGCACCGGTAGTAGCTGGCGGAGCAGACGGGCCGGGAGAGGCAGAGGCTGCGGCTGGCGAGACCGGCACACCAGCAAACCGACCTGGCGTGGCACCCGGAGGGCGAGAGGGGCTTGACATGTTTCGGCCTGGGCCGCTGAAGGTCGGTGGGCCAGGCCTGAATGGACGGCCCGGTCCACCGCCAGACGGACCTCCCGGCGCGCCAGCGGGAGAAGGGCTTCCACCAGGCGGACCGCTAGGAGCCGGACTGCCGAAGGGCCGGCTTACGGGAAGCGGTGGACGTCCGGGCGAGGCACCAGGTCCACCGAAGGGCCTCATCGCCGGACCTCCAGGCGCGCCAGCATTGACGCCACTGCTAGAGCTGTTCAAGGGCCGACCGGCCGTTGGTCCGGGTGCAGGACTGCCGCCATCAGGGCCTGCGTGTGGGCGACCGAGACCACTTAAGGGAGAGCCCAATCGGGCTGGAGTTGGAGAGGCTCCGGCGGAAGGAGCACCACCGGCGGGCTGCTCGGCAGCTTGCGTAGCGGCCGGCGCTGGTGGCGCACTTGCGAATCGACCGGGTGAGGAGAGTCCACCAGGTCTACCGGGTCCACCGAAGGGTCGGCCAACACCGGGTCCTGGCGATCCTGGCTGACCACCCGGTCCACCAAACGGTCCGGGACGTGAGAGCCGGCCAGGTCCTCCCGGCGCAGCCGTGGGTACGGCGTCGCCACTAGACGAAGACACTCCTGTGGCTGGTCCATGAGAATGCGGTCCGGGACGTGAGAGCCGGCCAGGTCCTCCCGACGCAGCCGTGGGTACAGCGTCGCCACTCGCCGAAGACACTCCCATGGCTGTTGCCGTGTGTGATGGCTGCGCGAACGGGGCGAGCTGCGCTGCTGCACGCGGAGCTATAGGCGAGGAGGGAGTGACCTCTAGAGCAGGTGAGGCCGGTCGGCCTGGACGAACGGGAGGAGGTCGCAACGGCGGTCCTCCATTCGGAACATCGCCTGAGCTCTTTGAGAACGAAGATTTGAGATTAGTTGGACCGCTACCTCCGACAGCAGCCGGAGTGAGAGTTTGGGCTGGGGTTGCTGCAGCAGAAGTTGAGGATTCTGCAAAGCAAGGTCATCACAGATGATCAGACCGGAACGCTGTGACCACTTGAGAAGGCACCAAAGTAGTTACCTTCAACAGCTGCAGCGGGAGGAGAATCCGAGGAAGAACTTCGAATAATGCCTGAGCCTCCACCAGGAACAGGTAACGGTTTACGATAGGTCGGAAGCTCATCGGACGATGTCGATGCAGGCGTGTTGGTTGTGTTGGCTAGTGAATAGACAGATGGCGCGCGCCCCCTACTGTTCAATTAGGTGTAGATGGTGTTAGTGCGAGAAAGAGCAAGACGAGGGATAGATGATGGGTACGTCGCAGCTGGAGAAGACGAATAGGATGAGGAGCGGCCACTCTTCTTTTGCTCGTGCAGCCGCAAGTAGATGAACTTCCCGTCCGCAGGATTCCCGGCCATCTTCTCGACTTGCGTCTCGCTAAGAAGGCAGAGGGACTTGCCGTTGCATTGTTTGAATTGGTCTCGATAAGCGCCCATGCCAATGCTCTCCAGAAACTCACCGACGGTCTCTGAAGTCCAGTTCTCCGGCGAGCCCAGGCCGCTCGACTCTTCTGATTCCGCATCGGGTACCTAGGAGTGTTTCCGCTTACTCAGCATACGGTGCACACATCATCCCTGTTCGCCAAAGAATGACGTTCGTCGTACCTCGGGTAAGTGTTCGGGAGGATTAGGGAATTGTTCCAACAACTCGGACAGAGTTTGGATAAGCAGTCCCATATCTTTGACGCTCGCCGGTCCACCATTGTCTGGAAAAGTTCGCGAGTGGCGTGTTATCATCTGAATCGGAGGTAAGTATGCAATAGTTTTACGCACCGGACGGAGAACTGGTCGATGAAGCTCTGCTCTTGAACACCAGCTTAAACTTAGGATCGTTGGCGTGTGCTTCCATTACCTCAGTCAAGTTCATCGATGGCTCCAGTTCACGCAATTCTTTGTTTAGCCATGCGTCAGTTGCAACATTGATGGGCAGAGAGATGGCAAAGGAAAGGCGCACGGATTGTATCCTTGTGTTCGAAGATTCCATAGTTGGAGGTATCAACGAGAGGCTGCTTCTTTTTCATGGCGTCTATGAGAGCCTGAACATCGCAAGGGAATGCGACGGCCAACGTTTTCATGGTCATGTCATCAAGGAAGACACGCAAGACCCTCTGTAAAGATCAACGGGAGAGGACGATTGAATCATCATCAGTAATCTGGAATTGGAGGGATTGCTCTTCGAGGGAAGGAAAACCTTGGATCCCACTTCCATCACCGTGCTGGCCTTCCGGTCGTCACTGGCAGCAGGCTTACCTCGCGTCGCAGTGCTGGAAGTGGCGGTCGACGCTGCCACCGGCGATTTCTGATGCGAATGGTAAGTTCCAGCTGTGCGCAGAGTTCACAAGAGAGAGGGCAAACATACCTGGCCTGCGTCAGAAAGGCGTGGAGAGACCTTGCTTTCATCTTTCGCTGGCGATGCCAGAGTCCTCGGAGACGTAGAAGAAGGCGAAGCAGCCGCAACGGGACTCGAAGGAGCCCGACTAGTCGACGCAGCCGGCGGAGAAGTAGCAGGCGGCGGCGAGGTTGGGCTCGCATTGATGGATTCGGCTACAATAGCCTGAGCGCGAGGATCCACCGCACGCCTCTGCACACGTGTGGAGCACCGACACGAGCGGGAATGAACATTAGTTCCACGAACCCAAACAATCTCAAAAATTCGAACATCAGGAATGCAAGCAGCGTACAGGCTTACGCGCCGGAGGTCGTCTGCCGGCAGGACCACCAGCCACTCGAGTTGCCGTGAGCTGTGATATGACATCACAAAAAAAAGAAATATTAGTACACTTTCAACCCTTATTTTTCTTGCATTTCCAAAATTAATTACAATTAATTACGAATTTGGGAAATCATTTGAATTTTTGAGAAAAAGGAATGAACGAAAGAACGAAGAAAAGATCGAAGAGGGATCTGTCGCTTTCTCTTATCACGTACGTGTTCGAGCTTGGGTCCCTCGGGCTCGACGTTGTGGATGGTCTCCAGGACGGAGGCTCCCTCCTTCACGACGGGCTCGGCCCCGAGGGGCTTGGGTCGGTAGGGCGCGTCCGGCACGAACGCACCGGAGGAAGCCGGCACGTAGGTCGACTGGAACCGTCGCGCCTTATTCGACGGCGACACCGGACCGCCGCTGGCACCGCCTGAAGAAGAAGAAGAATGGGAAGACGAACCCATCGAGGGAATGTAGGTCGACATGATGATGCGCTTCTTCATGCTGCGGAAGGCACCTCCTGCGCCCCCACCTCCGGTTCCATCCTTCTTTTCCTTCTTCTCCTTTTTCTCTTTCTTCTCCTTCTCCTTCTTCTCCTTTTTTTCCTTCTTCTCCTTCTTCTCTACAGAGGCCTCATCTACCTTGGCCTTCTTCATCGTTGTTGTTCTTTTGGTGTGTATCTAGTGTTGTACAGGCAAATGCTATTTTGGTGATAGTATGTTTGATTTTCTATTGGATCCGCCATAATACGAAATTTGATTTTTTATTGGTTGATCAACGAATGGATTTTAAACAGTGACAACACACGGACGAGTGCGTGGAATAGTAGACAAAGAGTACATGCATCAGCACAGTTACAAGACTGTAACATACCCGCCGGTTGCCTTCTCGACGACATCAACAACACAAGGGGTCTGGAAACGCCCTGACTCTCCCTCAACGGAGAAACTGGCCACACGGAAAGGTCGGGGCAGCAAAGTTTCTATGACTTAATGCACAATTGCTGGACAAACATTGAACTGTTGGGAAAGGAAGTGGCGAGTGATGGTTTTATAAATAGAAAAGGAACGAGAACGAAGGACTGGTAAGGGAAGGGATCAGGAGTGGCTGCTTCCGCCAGAGGCCTCTGGCGATGCTGCCTCCCTGTCTTTCCGCTTCCCAAGGAAAGAGAGCATGCTGGTCTGTTGTGATCCGCCTTTCGTGTCCGCCAGTTGAGGTGGTGACGCCTTTGTGCGGGTTTGCTTCCCCTTGGATGTGGAAGTCTTTTTCTTTTGTCCATTGTTCCGTCGCGCTCCCTCGTTGCTGGCGCTAAGCTTCTTGGACTCGATGACGCCTCCTTTGGCTTCCTCTTCGCTTCCTGTTGCTTCTTGAATACGTTTCTGTATGAGATCATCTGGCGGATAGGCTGCTGTGATAGTCGTTGTACTGGATTTGATTGCGTCTAGCACGATGTTAGTAGCACCTCTTACGGCCTGCTCCGTTACTGAGGTGAACGGAGAGACATCCTCGGCCTTTGTTGGAGACGCGGGTCTGGCTTTCGTGATCAATTTACCAGTAGACTCGGCGGCCACTCGTTCGGGTTCTTCTCGAATAGAACCTACAAAATCTTCCTCATCATCCCGATCTCTGACTTCGATCTCGTCTTTCTCCGTTCTCTCTTCACCCTCGGTCGATTGAGAAGCTTGGCTGCTATCCGGACTTACATCATGGCGTGCTCGCTTTGCTTCCGATCCCTTGGTGCCACCGAAGAATGAAAGTAGCTTGGCTTGCTTACTTCGACGCTTAGATGAGAGAAGAGGAGGAGAGTGCGGCAGAAGAGGCGGCTGGTGTTTGAGAGTGACAAAAATGGGACAATGATCGCTACCGCCAACAAGCCGCATGATTCCAACCTTCGATCATAGAGAAAGATCAGGTTATTGGCTTCTACTCTCACATTCAATTCCGAAAGGGCGTACATCGACAACATCTGATGCATAGAATTCTCTGTCAACGAAGGCATAGTCTATTCGCCACCCGCGATTGTCCCTCCGTGCTCCTGACACTCGTATAAGCTAACGCTACGTCTGCTCCTTCATTCGAGTGGGCAAGGACAATACCTCCGCGCGGAGACCACCATGTGTAGTGTCCTCCCTCGTTCGGATGACGCTCTCGGAAAGAATCTATGAATCCACTTTCAAGGAAATCACTGAACCACTTCCGCTCCTCTGGCCGAAACCCGCTTTGTTCACTGTTTTCCGTATCCTACGAAAAGAGTGGAACATGAGTCATGTCAATCCTTGATCAACAATCACTTCTTTTGCCTCACCTCAGGATTGTATATGTCAATTTCCATGTGTGCTATGTTGACATCGCCTACGACGATCACATGCCTGTTCTGTTTTCTGAAGCCAAACCGACTCGCTTAGTCACACATTCAGACACTGAATTCATGATGAGCTAGCAACGAAGTACCGCAGCTCAGCACAGTACTTATGCACTTCCTCCTGAAAACTGTCCTTGAAGGTCAATCGGTCCCCGCCACGCCCACCGTTGGGGAAGTATATATTGAGCAGCACGAAGCTGCCGTGGTCAGTCACCATCACACGACCTTCATCATCCATTTCTGCAGAACACACACACACATGTCATACTCAGCGCACTCGCCCAGAACTCAAGGCCATCTTCTTGATGGTATTCATCTTCATCATCACCATCATCATGCTCTGTTCTAGCTATAGTACCCTTTACACGGCCCAGTCCAGCCTTGGCCTCAAGCGTGATGCCTTCGCGTGCATATGTACTGATATGAGCGCGTTAGTACACAACATTTTATTATTTAAAAAAGTAATATTTTAATTTTAATTATTTTATTCTTTTAATATTTAAAAAATTAAAAATGGTCAAGTAGTGTGTACCATACTCCAGAGTAGCCCTGCTTGGTGGCGCAGGAAAAGAAGGCCTCATAGCCGGGCACTTGCGTGAGATCGTCGGTGAGGAGCTTGTCCGCGATCTTGGTCTCCTGCAGGCACACGATGTCCGCGCCCAGGTCCTTGAAGAAGGCACCCAGGGTGGAGGGCAGCTTCTTGGCGATGGCCCGGAGCCCATTCACGTTCCATGACACGATCTTCATGTCCGACGTTCCCGAGTGGGCAGCTTGCTTCGCGCCAAATTTCCGCGTTTAAATATTTGCTTTTCGCCAAACGTTTTCAAATGAGTGAAATATTTTTGGAAACTTTTGTAATTCCTAGTTGATTTTTTTTTTGGCAATTTAATCTTTTGCAATGGAATGTATCCTTTTCCTTCATCAAGATTACCAGGTGGATTATACTCTCAGATGGAAATGATGATGCAATAATTTTCTATGTAATTTAATTTTAAGAAAAGAAAATTCTCAGACAAATCTTTCCCAAGGGCAACACATTTGTAGGCACCTTTCCTAGAACTTGCCATTCACGCCACAAATAGATGGACCACGCTACTGGCCATGCAGCATCCTCGCCCAGCAAACGTAACATTTGGTTGATTGATCCATTAGAAGAGGAACGTAAGGAAGACGACTGCCTCTTGGTGGCAGAGATGGTTCGCGGTCGCAGCAGAGATGACGCTGAGGTTCATCCACATCAACAACAACGGAACCCGAAGAGACGCCGCGTGTGTGATCTGACCAAGCTTCCTGAAGATGACGTAGTCGAGGTAGTGGTAGTCCAGGACCATGACCGCGGTCGAGCACCAGCGGCGGCCACGGCGGCCGGCGCAGACGGCGGCGGACGGGCAGGCCGGGCCGCCACGCCGCCGCACTACACGGTCATTGATGATGAGGACGATGATGATCAAGAAGAAGAGGAGGAGACGGAAGCGCAGCAGGCCGAGCGGGAGGAGCGAGAGCTAAGCGACGGTGGACTGTACTACAGCGGCTGGCTGGGCGAGCAAGCACACAATGAGGAGGAAGAGGAGGAGCACATCAACAAGAAGAAGAAGCAGCACCGACGGTACGGCGGCGAGGCCGAGCAAGAAGGCTTCCTCTCGCTCACCGATCTGGAGGAAGCGGCGACGGCAGCCAACACTGAAGAAGACGGCGGGATCGTGTGGCGTGACTGCGCAATCTGCCTGGGCAGGCCGACGGGTCGCGATGGTGCGGTGATCGAGGGTTGCTATCACAGCTTCTGCTTCGTGTGCATTGCGCACTGGGCCGCACTCAATCCGGCGTGTCCGCTGTGCAAACGACCGTTCGACACAGTGCTCCACGACTTGCGCTTGATGCCTGGTCCTGCCGCTCGCACTCAGTTCAGTCGGTGGCACGTCAGCAGCGGTGCGCCACGCAGTGGCTCGGCGCCGGCTGCCGCTCGAGCGAGGAATGCGGCCACTCGAGGTGCTCGTCCATCAGCGACGCGAAACGACACGATGGCTATAGGAATCTTGCAGAGCACGCGAAAGAAGGAAGGCTCACTGACCGAAGGATCGGAGCTAGAACGACGACGATTCGTATACTCCTTGCGCCGGCGGGCTGCACCACCACCAGCTGTGGCAGCCGCAATGACTGGCGACGCCTGCGGCTGGAAGAGTTCCTGGCCGACGACGCGGCGACATTCGTTCACGAGCTCCTCTGCTACATCGTTTCACCATCTCGTGACATGCAGGCCTATGACACTGCAGTCCGCTACCCGACAACTCCCTAGTACCCACACTCACTCTCCCTCTTGTAATACACTAAACTCACAGTAATTCCTCCACGCTGACCACGCTTATCGTGTGCACGACCGAAGAGAGACATCAACTTGGTACTTGCGTGTATTGATCCAGTGTACGTACAGTAGGGAGTGGATTGAATGAAGTACTTCATAGCTACGAAATAATGAGGTTGAGGTTGCAGGACCTAGGAAGATCGCCGAGGGTACGCCGAATGTTGAAGGGAGAAGATCAGGACCAACCAAGTGGCTCTTGATCAACAATTTCGGAGGTGGCGATCCAATCCGTGGGCACGCGGAGGAAGGTTGGCCTTGTCTCAAGGTGCTGCCTCTTGTGCTCAGAGATCGCGATCCCTCTGGAGGACCACCCTGCTCAAGCTGCACACAGCCATCCAGCTCTCTTCAAAGGAAGATGGTGAAGGCAAGATACACTAGCGGGGAGTGGCAGCGAAACAAACAAAATGTTATTTGTACGCAAGTTACAGAAGGAGATCAACCAAATCGTAAGCTTAAAGCTTAGGCACACCTGTATCCTTGGCAAATGCATCCTCCGGAGGACCACTGGCCCCACGGGAAGTAGGTGATGGTCACCTTGGTGTTGGGGGCCCAGTGGAAGGCCATGCACGACAGCACGCAAGAGTCGTAGCTTCCTGGAACGGACGAATAGGCGCATCGGACATAAAAAAAAGTGAGAAACCAATCCAGCCATCTTCGACGAAAGTCAAGTACCGGCGTAGGTGCAGGTGTCACGGCAGCCGGTGGGGCAGCCGACGCAGAAGCCGTAGGGAATGGGGTAGCATGGCGTGTCCTTGTCGGGCGTGGTGGTCTCGTTGAAGGTCCTCTTGGCCACCACCATGCGGGACTCCTCCAAAGACACAGAGCCGACGTTGTTGACGTTGACCTGGTTGCGCTCCTCATCGCCTGCGGCCAACGCGACGACGGCGAACGCGCAGAGAACGAGCACGACCAAGAGACTCGACAGGTTCGACATGTTGACAATGATGTAGTGGTGGTAAATGGAGTGAAGGTGGTCCGGAGTATATCAACATAAAGGTTTTAACCCCGACATCATATGATGTCCTATCCTAGTCACGGACCCGACACACATATGCGGGTATGAGAATACGCAAAAGAGTTATCTATCTGATCAACGACCCCCACTTCCTCGACTAAGGCACCAGAGATAATTGTCATTCTTAACATTCCACAAGAGCCGACCCATGAATAATAAACTTTGAAAAATCATTGGTTCTTATATTGTGAAGGCGGAGTTTGGGTACATTGTAACAACTCCAACAAGTGGTTCACGTTCTTCGTGACACGCGTGACGTACAGCACGCACATGTTGGGGAGAGAGAGTCAAATGCACCACACATACCATCGGCAACTGTAACGACGGATCGATGACGTTCCTTCGATCTTGCAAACAATCGCCCCAATTGCAGGCAGGTGCTTCACATGAGTGATCGGACGAGTGTCCATGCGTGGACGACCGGTCCATATCCACGGTTCTTGCCGATGGAGTAGAGGAGTATGACCCAGCAGAAGATCATCGTCCAGGTGATAGCCAGGATCGCGAATCGGGTTACTCGCACCGTGGGGTTCCTCTCCCGAGGCAAACTCGCTGTGAGAATGATCCATGTTACGCCTCCTCCGAGAACTAAGGAGACGATGAACTCAGGCATGGGGCAGTGAGCACAGTGGAAGAAACGAAACGTACATAAAGCTGCCATGATAATGCCTTCCGCGATCGTTTGTGAGTTGCCCGGCGCAAACAGCTGTATACCTGATCGAGACATGCCAATAAAGGGAGGCCCACGTTGCATGTTCCAGTGCATTCCTGACATCGTGAAACCGTACACCCACTATGTGACCCAGACACTCCCTCAAGTTAATGCCGCGCTATGCTGAGTGATGGTAGGCACGGTACCAGACTGAGCATGAACCAGAACATGGGCATTCGGAGGAGAGGCACGATGGCTGGCCAGTTGAACACAGTGAAAATGAAACAGATGAGTATGACGACGGCAGGAGCGATGTTGTCTATCCACCAGTTCGGGTTAGGGATGCGTATCTGTTCACATTTAGGGACAGTCGGTGAGAGAAGTGAGCCTCCAACTTGAGAGTAAAAGTCGCATACCTCCACACCGGTCACTTGCCCTAGCCAAGACGCCACCTTGTTAGGATTCTGGAGCTCGGCACGTGATGGTACGAAGAGATGCTTACGTGCATCCCACTTTTCATGGCCCACAAACGCCACTGCTGGCACTCTCTTCACTGAGAACTTGTGTATGGCCGCATGAGGAGATGAGGGACTAACAGAGCAAGTCAACTTGACAAACCTCTGCAAAGGCCGCTGGAGATCTCTCTTCCCACAGCTCAACGAAGAACACACCAGTCTCGTGCTGCCCTCGCTTAGCGAGGGTATGTTCGAATGCCTCCTTGGCTACATCTAAATAGTGTTCGAGAGCCCTGCATTCACCATCATCAAGTGATTGCAGATGCATTCACCGTCATCATTAACTCGTATCATTAGTGGTGGTTACGGGCAATCACCGTACCGACACGTCATGCATTTCTGATCACTAGAAGTGAACAGCAGAACTACGGAGTAGTTACGCTCGAAGGGAGTAGTTACGAGCTCCTTTACATTGGCGTCATTAAAGCGCATAAAGCTTTGGCCACGTCTGCCGAATGCACCAATCGGGTGCCATCAAGCATCATTACAGATCAGACGTTATAAGATAACTGGATGTCCACACATGACCGTGCACGCATACCCTCGGGCATCAGCTCGAAGAGAGACAATCAGCTCGTTCGGAGTGAGACGACTTCGCTTCTGCAAATATGCTAGGGTTAGCAAACACACAAGCACAATAAGTGCACAATAAGTGTCCAAGCTGGCTGGTACCGACGCAGCACTGGCGGATGAAACAGATACCAAAACAGCACCAATAATAAATAAAATAAACACATAATTTAAAAATGTAAAATTCCTGTCCCACCATTTGTGAGACCTTCGCTCCATGCTTGGAAGACCGAAAGGAACAAGGAAACGTAAAAGGAAATCATAAGACAGAAAATGAAAAGAAAATATTTTTCCTTTTTGTTTTGTTCAGATTTTGTGTTGCCGAAAATTTCGAGTTTTCAGCATTTTTTCAAAGCACAACTGAAAAGGGATTGGTCCACGATAGGAATGATTGGCATCCCACCGTTAGGCGCCAACGGTGCGAGAACAGCAGAAACAAAACCCAACGCGAGATGGCCATGATAGATGCAACAAACCTGAAGGTTTAACATACGCACACATAACTATACCCCTTACACCTACAACACAACACAACAATGGCCTCCATGACCACCTCCACCAAGATTGTCGGCGACCGCTTCATCCCGGAGCGCAGTGGTATGAACTTTGACCTCTCCCATTACAACCTTACCTCCTCCTCTTCGAAGGAGAACCTCTCCCAGCAGCAGGTCTGCGGCAGCCCCTCGCGGGACCGCTATCAGTCCTCCCTCTCCGATGCCATCTTCGCTAATGGCGAGAGTGGCAACGGCAAGAGCTCCAAGATCCTCGCCTTCAAGCACAAGGCCCCGGCGGCCAGCGAGAGCTACCAGAACCAGATGCGCACGCTCTACTCCTCCAACAAGGCCAAGAGCGGTACGTCCTCCACCTCATCCTCTACTTCCACCAGGAAGCTCCCCACGGCAGCGGACAAGGTTCTCGATGCCCCCGGCATCCGTGACGACTACTACCTCAACCTGCTCGACTGGTCGGTTCAGAACACTCTGGCCGTCGCTCTCGACCGCAGCCTCTACCTGTGGAACGCCACCACGTCCGACATCGACATGCTCTTTGAGATGCAGGACGCTGATGACTACATCACCTCTGTTTCCTGGATGGCTGATGGCAACATCCTTGCCGTTGGTACTGAACTCTCCAGCTCCCTTTCGCCCTTGAGGTAATCACGTCTAACTCCTATTCTTTTAACGTAACGTACAGGCACCAACAGCAATGAAGTGCAGCTGTGGGATGTCTCGCGCGGTCGTCAGATCAGGACCATGAAGGGACACCAGGACCGTGTGTCTTCCCTCTCGTGGAACCGCGCCGTCGTGTCCAGCGGCAGCCGCGACACCACCATCATCCACCACGATGTGCGTATCGCCCAGCACCAGACTGCTCTTCTAGAGGGTCACACGCAGGAGGTCTGCGGTCTGCGCTGGAGCGAGGATGGTACTCAGCTTGCTTCTGGCGGCAACGACAACATCCTCAACGTGTGGGACGAGGGCCGCACCGAGGCTCGCTTCAGGCTCGACCACCACTCGTCGGCCGTCAAGGCTGTGGCCTGGTGCCCCTGGCAGGCCGGTCTGCTCGCCTCTGGCGGCGGCGCTGCTGACAGGTGCATCAAGATGTGGAACACTCGTACCGGAGCGTGCCTCAACTCGGTCGACACTGGCTCGCAGGTTTGCGGCTTGGTCTGGTCGCGCACTCACAAGGAGCTCGTCTCCTCGCACGGCTACTCCCAGAACCAGCTTGCCGTGTGGAAGTACCCCACCATGGCCAAGATCGGCGAGATGCACGGCCACACCTCGCGCGTCCTCTTCATGTCGCTCAGCCCCGATGGCGAGACCATCGTCTCTGGTGCCGGCGACGAGCGCCTCCGCTTCTGGAAGGTGTGGCCCGCCAAGACCAGCGCGGCCTCCCGCAAGGAGAACGTGGCTGCCTCGGTGGCCGCTGCGGCTGGTCAGCAGCAGCAGGATGCCGGCCTCGCCAGGTCGTCGCGTCTCTACTACATCCGGTAAACTCCTCCGGAGCACGGTAGTCCTTGAGCGTCCCAGAATGCTGCATCCAGCATACACGTATACACTAGACACTACTGTGCAGAGGAGCCCTGTTTGTCGGTCCGTACCTCCTATCCCCTTCTTGATGTTGATCATGTGCTGATGACACCTTTCCTCCTTCCTCTCACTCCCATTCCTCTTTGGAGGAATGTGGAGCTTGAACTGCAGGTCCTACGGCGAAGTTGGCCTCAACTTCATCATCATACTCATGGTCTTGGCTTCCCTTACACCTGGCTTTATGATGGCCTTCTCACACTTCTACTCTCCCGGTCTCCGTTCGAGTTTTACTCTAAAACAGGGCATGATCAGTGCTATGGAGTGCGTGCGCGATTGCGTGTGATCTTTTTGTGGTCTACTTCCTCTCTCCCGTCCTTGTTGTGTCTGATTTGCTCACTCTCGTCTTCCTCTGCACGCTCATCGAGACACGCAACAGAACCCGCAATGAGTGTGGATCCATGTTGTGATGAGCTTCATGTCACTTGCTCTGTTCGTGGTCTACTCCCCACTATTCCACCACATATGTGTCAGCGTGCTCACTCTATTCTCTATACGCCATCGTTCGAGACACGCGCTATCAAACAGGCGAGCGATGCCTCTGCGGGATATGTGCAGTTCTATCTTCTGGTCGCTTTCACCATTCCCCACTACCCCTCTATCACTTATTCCTCACCTTCCTCGTCCTCCATGCCCCGAGGTTTCCTTTCACACCAACAGATCGCCCTACGTGGACCTTCAAGCAGACCGAAGCGACTGCTATCCCCTACTTGTTGTTCTTAGGTGCGTTGTCTTCCTTACGTCCGTGCTTCTTCCTCTCAATCAACACAAGCACAGTAGGCCAGTCTTAACAGACGAGTATGTACGGAGCACGAACTACTTGAACTGGCTGAGCGAACGAAGGTACACTCGTTTGTTCCCTCGTCCATAGACTCGCAGTGTAACACCAAACCAATGAACTGATAGACCTACCCGCCCAAGAGTGAAGAGACGAACGCTGGAGCGGAGCGCCCGGGAGTCTGATGACGATATTGATAATATGAATCCTGGAGATGATAGAGAGCCTGATGACAATATATCTGTTCGACAAAGTTTTTTATAACTCAAATGAATTCACATATTGCCCTCCGCTCTAGTTTCTTTCTTATGGTCCAGCGGGAAAGGACTTGGATTCTTCCTTGAAGTCCTCCACTGCATCCTGTGCGTCGAGCTCCTCCTTTATCTTCCCTCCCATCTGCTGCTCCACTTCATCTCGCTTCTCTATCGTCGCGATGGTGATGTCCTGAGGCAATGAAATCATAGTAAGTTCCTGCCCTTCCTCTCATAGTGTCATGTAAGGAAAATAGAGGTACCTGCAGCTCGTGGACGTCGTCGTGCTCTGTGCGTTCCGCCTTGATGATGGCTTCACTGTCCGATGCTAGTATTTCATTCCAGTTGGGAGCTTCGGGTATGGAGGAAACAGTTGCTCCTGTATGAATGGAGGTTGAGCATCAAGGCATACTAGTCAGTATTCTTCGGGGGATTCTTATTGTGTCAATAAACTGGACCACTCACCTTCGCGGTTCAGGATTTTCTGCTTCTCCACTTCGTGCATAGTCTCCTTGGGGTTGTCTGGGTCCTGAATACGTTGATCGTGAGAGTGAATAGGTCGCACGCTCGCCCGAGTAAGGAGTAGCGTCCTCCTCATCAGTCCAGCTGGAGTTCTCCTTGCGAGTGTCGTACTGGCGTTCATCTTCCTCTCTAGCCTGTGTCTAACGGTGGTTAGGGTTTGTTCGTTATACCTCTCTTCCTGGCTTTCACCTTCTACTTGAAGCCTGCTTGTCAGACCGTGAGGCTTTGTCGTATCAGATTCGTGCTCCGACCATCATGATCGCCAAGCTGGCGCTGGGATTCCCCAGGTTCTTTGTTTGTCCCTTGGCTTCTTGTCGCGTTCCACGGAATAAGAGCATGTCGACACATACACAACATTCTTTCCAAGCTTTTCGAGTCCCGGAAATTAGATGAAAAGGTAAGAATCCAAAGAATGGGCTACTCGTTGATGTGGGCTTCCCGCCTTTTTGAAGCTGGTGCTGGAGACACCAAAAGCCGCGCCAAAGCGCAGGGCTACTCTTCTCTATTTCTCTCCGCGTACTACACTCTCGATTCCCAGTACACACACAACCCCTTTGTGACATCCGATTTCATTTCAATCCCTTTCTTGGAGGAAGGGCGGATCTCCATAGGCGTGTACTGCTGCATCGATAGCGTTCAGAGAGAAAAAAGCATATCCGCATTTTCTTCTCCCTTTTCCCCCGACTTTTAATCGCAAGAATCCAGATCCCCTGCATCTGATCAACAACATCACAACACATGGCGGACGAGGAGGACCTTTACGCGGGACCCCTGCCCGATCGAATCGCACACAAGAACTGGAAGGTCAGGCGCGCCGCCTTTGAAGAGCTGCAGACAAAATTCAAGGAGGCCACCGATAATGCCATCTTTGATGAATATGGTACCATAATTGCCTCTAAATCATTTTTCAAAAGGATAGAATGGCTCGCATGCGTTCGAGAAAATTAATGGAATTTAATTACAGCGTCCAAATTCAAGAAGATCATAGAGGACAAAAATGCAGCGGCCCAGGAGAAGGGTCTAGATGCCCTCTTGAGCTGGATCGATCGTGCCGAGAATCCCACCAAGTACGCAACCCAGCCCCACTTGGCGCGCTTGGTGCTGGTTCGCAGGATGCTAACATCTCTGTGAATGTAGGTTGAACAACCTCAGTCAGCCGTTGGCAGTGAACTGCTTTGGTGGTAGGGCGAACACCGTGCAGAAGGCGATCGACGCGCTTCTATTGTTCATTGAGGTGGACAAGTCGGGCGAAGCCGTTATTGTACGTGGCAATGAAGCTGCTAGCATTGAGTGAGTGCTGCTTGTCTGACTTGGTGGCTTCTCTTGCGGCACTAGACTTCCCTTCTCCCAGAGAGCTTCAACAAGCAATGGAAGATCAGCTCCACCACGATATCCACCATCACATTGGCTCTCAAGACCTTCGGCAGTAAGGTGGTGCCTCTGAAGCCGATTCTTAAGGAAGTAGCCAAGATGTTTGAGGACAGCAACGCCAAGGTGCGAGAAGAGGCACAAAAGCTGGTCATCGAGATGTATCGCTGGGCTGGTCCCGCCATCAAGCCTACTGTCGATACTCTACGACCCGCTCAGATCACCGCTCTCAGTGCAGCCTTTGAGGCTCTCCCCAAGACCAAGGCTGTGCCAGAGAAACTTCTCCGATGCGAACAGGCCCGAGACGATGAGGAAGCTGAGTCTGGGGGTAGTGGCGGCGCGAGCGGTGGTGGAGGAGGCGAGGACGATGAGGAAGGAGGTGCCGGCATGGATGCCTACGATCTGGCAGAACCCGTAGACATACTATCTAAGATACCGTCTGATTGGTATGACAAAGTGGTATGTAGCCCTAACATGGCCATGGGAAGTAAAACATAACGCATCGCTCACGCCTCCATCATCAGGCTTCACCAAAGTGGAAGGAGAGGAACGAACAGATGGACGTACTTTTGGGCCTTCTTAATACGCCTCGCTTGCAACCTGGTGATTACAAAGAGCTTACGAGGGCCCTCAAGAAGGTAATTTGCAACTTGTAACGTGTCCCTCTGTGCTGATTCTGATGCATTCTGCCATTTCAGATCATAGATAAGGACGCCAACGTTGCTGTCGTTGCGAAGGCTGCTCAGGCGGCTGGTATGCTAGCCAAGGGTCTTCGACAGAACTACTCAGCTGATGCCAAGCTCCTTGTTGGAACCCTTCTCGCCAAATTCAAGGAGAAGAAGGCCAACGTGGTTACGGCCCTCCACGAAACTCTTGAGAGCATGATGGAGACCTGCTTCTCTCTTCTCGATTTGTCTGAGGAGTTGCCTGCGGCCGCCGACGCCAAGACTCCTCCGGGCCGTGAACAAACTCTCGTTTTCATCATCCGCTTCATTACTAAGGCGAAGCGCGCCTCTGTAGGCCAAGCTGTCAAGATTCTCGGCCCGCTTCTGCTTAAGGCCATGGACGATGGCTCGCCAGAAGTGCGCGAGGCTGCGTACAAGGCGTTCGGCACGCTTGTGGGCAAGGTTGGCGAACGCCCGCTTTCGCCCTATCTCACTAAGCTGGACGGTATCAAGGAGAAGAAAGTCAAGGAGAACTACCCGGAGAAGATTTTCACCGGCACGCTGAACACAAACCCTCAGGCAGCTAAGCAGGCTGAAAAGCCTGCTGCCGGCAAGAAGGCTGCGGCTCCCGCCGCCAAGCCAGCGGCGGCAGCTCCTGCTACGGCTCCTGCGAGTGCCGTGGCCAAGAAGGGAGCTCCGGTTAAGCCTGCTGCTGCTCAACCACCAAAGCAAGTTGCGACTCAGGTACATTCACTTCCATCCGCTTCACCAGCAATGTGGCTCACCACATTTTCCTGCATGCAGGAAACCAAACCTCAGCCAGCTTCAAGGCCGCAGCAGGCCGCTGCTCCTGTTGCTGCAGCGGCTGCAGCTCCCAAGCCTGCTCCGCCTAAGCCCAAGCCTACGCCTACGCCGGTCATCCCGGCAGATCTGCCGCTGATTTCTCCTGAGGAGGCTCTCGAGAAGGCTAAAGCGATGCTTCCCGAGACCATCTTCCCGATGCTTGAAGACTCAGGCGTGTGGAAGAATCGAGTAGCAGGTAATGCTCGGACTCTCGATCCGGCTTTGAGTTTTCAACCCCTCATGCTTTATTGCTTTAGGAATGGAAGAGCTGATAACTCAGCTGGACAAGCTACTGGAAAAGGATGATGCTCTTACCGTTCAAGTCATCCTTCGATTGATTGAGCAGAAGCCTGGCTTCAAAGACGCCAACTTCCAGGTGATGCAAAAGGAACTGCAAACAATCACCCGTCTCGCCAAATCGCAGTTCTTCACCAAGGCTATGGCTGAGCTTGTGATGGCCAGTACGTACATCTATGAGATCACGCCTTACTGTGATGCCACGCATGCTGATCCATATTGTTTAGTGCTTGTGGACAAGGTAGCCGATATCAAACTGAGGAATGTCGCTACCGAGGCCCTTAATGGCGTGGTCGAGGCCGTAGGCCTGGACTTTGTGCTTAGGGAGGTATACAAACACGCTAACGAGAACAAGAACCCCAAGGTCGCCAATGAGATCCTGGGCTGGATCGGCACTGCCATCGAAGATTTCGGTATTCAGGGCCCTCCGGCTCCTGTTGACATCAAGCCCCTCGTTGACTTCATCAAGGGCTCACTCGAGCACAGCAACTCGATGGTACGATCGGCGGCTACGAAGACCCTCACAAAGGTCTTCATCTACGTAGGCGAGTCCATCAAGGAGAATCTTGGTGATGTTAAGCCAGCTCTCATGTCGACTATCGAGAAGGAGTTCGCCAAGTATGCCAATGCGAAGCCCGAGCCTCCTACTAAGTTCTATCGTCAGAGGGAAGCTGTAATTCCTGTTGAAGAGCCCGAGCCTGAACCCGAGCCTGAGGTGATACCTGCCCCGGAGCCCGTGGCCGCCTCTGAGCGCCCGACACGCTCTGCCGCTTCGGCTGCATCGAAGCCCCGGGTGGCCGCTGCGCCAGTGGTTGACGACAGCTGGGTCGAAGGTGCTGTGGACGAGTACGAGGAGGAACATGCCGAACCTGCTAGGGCCGACATCACGCCGCTCCTTACTGCTCAGCTCTTTGCCGAGCTGGCTGATGCCAAGGACTGGAGGCTGCGTAAGGAGGCGCTGGACAAGATACGGCGCATTCTGAGCGAGGCCAACATGAGCATACAGAGCAATTGTCTGGCCGTGCTCATGCCCAAACTCAACGCTCGCCTGAAGGACACCAACAAGAATCTGGTGCTCTACACGGTTAAGCTCATGGGCATACTGGCTGCTGCAGTGGGCAAGGACATCGAGAGTCAGCTCAAGGCCTCCATCCCCCTCATCCTTGCAAACTACACCGACCAGAAGCAGACCATGCGCGACACTGTTACTAAGACCATTGACCAGTGGGCCGCTCAAGTAGGCGCTGATGCCTTAGTTCCCTTCTTCCCTTCGGCGATTATCATCGAGAGCTCATCGGCCCGTAAAGACGCCCTAGCCTGGCTTGTGGCTAACAAGCAAGAACTTGGTACGTACCAACCTTAATGCACACGGTTCGTTTTTCATTTCTAACAAGCTCTCGTCATAACAAAGGCAAGAGCGCCAACTCGGACTTGCGCGTCCTGCTAAAGCCGGCCATCACGGCATTGCAAGATAAGACCACCGATGTGCGCCATCTATCAGAGGAGCTACTTGAAGACCTCTTCGCTCGTGTTGACGTCGAGTCTATTCGCAACGTGGCCAAGGACATAAAGCAGGCAGCTGTGAGGCAGCAGGTGATTAATCTGGCCAAAAAGGCACGAGGTAGTGCTAGGTACAGCTCCTATACTTACTCTCTGCGCACCGTGTTCTTACCTTGTTTTCCCTACAGCAGTACTACTGGAAGCACAACGTCATCAAATGATGGCAGTGAGAAGAGCGTCGCTTCATTAGCGTCCAACAAGAGCACCGCTTCCGTCACTCCTGGCTCGTCGTCATCTGTCAAGACCCGAAGCACTTCTCCCCCCAGGCCAAAAGAAAAGGCTGCTCCCTCGCCAACTGCCGCCTCTGGCTCTCGGCGCACGTCTTCGGGGACGTCGGGCACTCCCGGTCGTGAGTCCAAGTCTCAGCTTCCACTCATCCCGAACGAGGACAAGATGAAGCGTCAGCGACAAGACGACAATATCAGCGATGAGGGTCGCGGCTGGACGTTCAAATCTCCCAAGCCTGAGCATGCACAGCATCTGCAGCAGCAGGCCAAGCCTTACATAGGCGAAGCCCTCTACGGACGTATGTTTTCTAAGGACTTCCGTAAGCATCGCGAGGCACTGCAGGAGCTCACGACTTTAATCGAGGGACACGTGGAGGAAACCAAGCAAAACGTCGATATCCTGCTGAAGTGGGCCTCGCTGCGTCTGTTTGATACCAACACACCAACGCAAACGAAGACGCTGAGCTTCCTAACGCGACTCTTCGAAGTGCTGGACTCGAATGATTATCATCTTGCCGACTACGAGGCGAGCATCATCCTCCCAGTGCTCATTGAATGCTTGGGCCAGGGCGAAGCCATGCAAGAGGGCATCAGCGCGCTGCTCAAGATAGTACCCCGGGTTTACCCTTCGAGCAAGTTCTTCAACTTCCTGCTTAACACGGGTCTTCTGGGCTCTAAATCGCCGCGCACGCGAGCCGACTGCCTGGAGCAGATGGCCATTCTGATTCGCAAGCAGGGACTTACCGTTTGCGCCAATCCGTCAGTAGCGTTCCCGCAAATCGTTCAGTTCGTCACCGACAAGGTGGCCACCGTCCGCAATGCTGCCCTGGCCGTCATCCAGCAGGCTCACCTTCATATTGGCGATGACCTGTGGCTGTACACCGGCACCCTTAACGACACACAGAAGGCGCTGATCAACCAGAAGATGGGTAGCGACTCTCCCGTTCGACCAACGTCAGCACTGCAGCGAGTCGTGCAGGAGGAAGAGCCCAAGAAGACTGGGCGCGCATCTTCGCCCGCCGCGCAGCAGAAGACTAAGGTCTCTACAGCGTCGGTGGCCTCTTTGGGATCCACAGCCTCATCGACCGCCTCGTTGAGTTCGACCAGGAGCGGCGTTGGTGCTCGCACCGCTACCTCAGTTAACGGAAGCCGCGCGTCATCTGCGGCGAACAGCCGCGCCCCATCGAAGCCTCCTAGCGAGGATGGCTCTGTCATCTCTAACTTCAGTCTCGAGCTTGACAAGCTGCCTCAGCTTAAGCCTAAGACTGCGCCCACGACTTCGCGTGTTCCTGCTCTGGAGCCGACCGAACCTGTAGCTCTGACGGCACCCACTCCTTCGCTTCCTACTCGTTTGACCTCGCGGACGTCAGATAATGCCGCATCACCGGCTGGTGCCATTCCTAGCGCGACGAACGTGACCATCGAGACTTGGGTCAAAGATCTTGAGAGCGGTGATGTCAACAAGATGATTAGCGTGTGCAAGGCTGTCCTTGAAAAGCTCGCTGAGAATAACGCAAGCTTCTTCGTCGGCTGCAGCGATAGCCTAGTGAAGATGCTGGCCAGCCAGCTCAATGCGACCCTCCGGCAAAAGGACTTCTCGGTAGACAAGAACCGCGAATTCAAGTACTTTGTCAACGTTCTCTTCAAGATATTCACTCAAGCGCCCATCGCTATTGGTATATGCCGCGACGCGAGCAAGTTCGTTTTGAAGTCGCTCATGGTGGCCTTTGTCGATCCGCTTGTGGTGCCTCGTTCCGGTACGCTTTCATTTCACGTGTCTCTGGTAAGGAATTGAGCTGACTCCTTTATTTTGCAGATGCTGACACTGCCAACAATTTGTATAAGGGCATTCAGCTAGCAACTATGAAGGTGCTGCGTAACACTGACCAGACTGCTATCTTCACTAGCTTGTTCGAGATGCTCGACGAGCTACTCAGCGACAACGCGTCTGGTGCTGGGCAGCCGCCCAAGGGCTTTGCTGAAGTGCTCATCAAGGCTCTGGCAATTGTCATCCAGCACCTGAAGGAAACCATCGATGAGGTCAACATTGACCAGCTGCTCTTCGATCTCAACATTTTCCTTGAGACTCACTACACGGGCCGCGATGAATCGGATCCTACATCGGTTAAGGCAAAGCTACGGCAAGAAACTGTGCGCCAGTGCCAGACTGCGGTGAAGGAAATCGTCAGCGTCAAGGGGCGGGCAGGTGTCTGCGGCCATCTTTCCCTGGTCCCGGTCGCCAAGTATCCGACTCCTATGGTGGTCCGCCTTATCAATAAGGTGTTGAAGGAGATGTTCGGTACTGCTGGCGAGGCCATCACGGCCGAAGATGTTAAGCCTGCGGAGCAGCTTCA